>MU725612.1:12591-49326 GCA_026770625.1 Nicotiana glauca
CTGTGAGTACGTGATTTTTGCCCTACAAGAAAATTACTCCCAAAATTCAAAATAAAATAGTCCTTTTGTTGTTTACAATTTTTGTGGATTTTGTTATTATTTTTTCTTATTTGTTTGCATTTGTGTGTGCATCCTTATTCAATTAAATTAATTAAAAATATAAAAATATTGCATTTAGGACTCAATTCTACAATTAGGAATTAATTAGTATTTTTGTGATTTAGGATTTTAGTTTTGATTAATTAAGATATAAGGAAAATGAAGAGAAAAAGAGGCAAACCGGATTTGGGCCGTGTTATTTCAACCAAGTCCAGGCCCAAAAAAACCTTGGCTTATACCCGGTCGAATCAGCCCACTCTAGAGATGTCTAAACGACGTCGGATCGACCACCCCTGATCTAGGCCGTTGATCTCAGCTTAATCAACGGCTAAGATTAACCCCGCCCCTAACCGACCCTGACCCATCCTCCATACCCGTACCGCCCCATCATTTCCTTTTAATCCGAGCCGTTGTATCCCTTCATCCAACGGCCCAGATTAATAAATTAATCCCAATGTATCAAAAACCCCAAAACCCTTTTTGCCCCGCCTCATTCCCAGACGACCCCTTTTCCCTTCGTCTCTCTCACCAGAACCAAACACACCCCAAGAACCCTAGTTAGCCGCCACCCTTCCCCTTTGCCATAAACCCGGCGGCAACGATGCTGGCGACCACCATCTTAACACCCTAGGACCACTCAACCATCCAGAATCCAAATCCACAAACCAATAACCTCGAATCTTCCCCAAACATCTCGAATCTTCATTTGAAAATTTGAGCAGAAACTCAACCTACCCCAAACCACCCCAAATCGATACCTAACACTCCCCCAACCTCCCTCGTAACCAAACCAACACTGGTTTGGTTCGAATCAAGCCCAAACCGCTTGAACCCCAATCTGAGCCCCCAAGAACCCTAGAAGAGTTTTGAGCCTGTTGAGGATTTTTGAGGTTTCAATGGGCTTTAGTCGAAGTGTTCTCACTTGAGAACACTCGATTAAATCCCGTTTGGCCTCAGAAAAAGGTTTCGGGTCCAAAATGGTCCAAGTCCATGTGTTCCTGACTTTTACTCTTGAGGTATTTCTACTCTTTTTCTTCTATCTTTATTTATTTGTCTGTAGTTTAGTTGTGTTTGTTATTTTTATCCTTTTTGATTTCTTGCTAAATTTTTTTGTTCTCCTCCTCAAGACCTTTTATTTGGTCA
The DNA here is from genome assembly GCA_026770625.1 of Nicotiana glauca. Classification (NCBI taxonomy): domain Eukaryota; kingdom Viridiplantae; phylum Streptophyta; class Magnoliopsida; order Solanales; family Solanaceae; genus Nicotiana; species Nicotiana glauca. The sequence continues at coordinate 13,834 of MU725612.1, forward strand.
AATTGTTGCTTCTGTTTGATTGTTTGATTGTGTTTGTTATAGGATACGTATTCGCTTCGATTAGCGTCGTCGAATAATTAGTTTCGTATTTTTCCTGTTTTGGCCTAAGTACTGTGAATCACTGATTTGTTTGTCGATTATTGTTTATCGATTTATATGTGTTGTAATCGATTAAACGAATATCGTCAATTAGTTGTATAGGTTTGTTGGTAAGAACAATGGACAGTGATATGTTTAATACTGATTAATTTTCATCCGAATCACTGATTGAATTAGAGGTTGAATTGGTTATAGCTGTTTAATTGTGATAAACGCATAGCTTAGTTGGCCTACTAAATGGTACTCAATGCACCCTTAAACTAATGAATAAACTAAGTGAAAGGGCTGTCTATTAGTGCAGAATTATACCCTGTATAGACACCAAGTAATGGGAAATCAGAACCAGCTTTAGTTTAATGACTAAAAGCTGCTGTTCACATGAGGCAGTCTAGTGGAACCTGCTGTACAGCAGGGTATCCCATTAGTTTTCTGCACTTTAGCAGTTTTAATAGGTAAAACCCATACTTAGACAAACTCAAGTGGGAAAAACAGAGGGAATAACATGGCTGTTCAGTTTTAAACAATTTTTAAAGGGGCTGAAAGGCTGTTAGTTTAGGGGATAAAAAAAGAGAGAAAATTTTCAAAATAGAGGAGAGTTTTTAGCCATCAATTTTTCAGAGTTTTGGGGAGGAATTCTTGAGTCTTAAGAGTCTTTTCCAGATAGTTATTAGCCTATCAGTTTGAAGCTTAAGAGTTCTCTTCGAGTTTCTGATTTCCAGTCCTTAAAAATTCCTGTCCAGCTTTGGGAAAACCATAGGTTCAGAGATTAGAACAAAAGATATACATTCCCGAAAAACAGACCATATACATTCTGAAATACATACTGTGAATAGATACCATTCTGGAATAGAAAACAGTAGAGAAAAGCTAAAGGAAAATACTATTCCATTAACCTTATCGCTCGGTTTAAGTCTGTTCTGTTTTTCAGTTCATAAGGTTTCTTTTGAGTTTACTTAAGCTCTGTTTCGTTTGCTGGTTGGTTTTGGAGTTCTGCTGTTTGGGTTTTCTCAAGTTCTCTGTGGGTTTGATTTCTTTCCTGAGATTTCAATCTGTTCCCTAGGCTGCCTACTACTGTTTCATAGTGGCTTTAGTTGTTTGTTGGGATCTGTTGATGCTGTGTTTGCTGTTGTTTGTTGTCGAACTGCTTACTGATCTCTTTCCCTCCATCTTTCTTTTCTTTCGAATTCCAGGTATGCCTTCGAAACACAGTTGATGTAACTGTTTGAACCGAGAGATCGAATTTTGAAATGAAGTGCTACCCCGGAAATCATCGTTAAAAATAGATACTAGTTTTCATTCATGCTTACCTAGTTTCTGTTTTTTTTAGTATATGTTGGATTTGTATAATGTTAATGAAATTCGAACTGTGTAAAAGCTAGAAAGTTCGGATTGGGATTTGTATTGAAACTTTAGATAAACAATTCGTTAAGGCCAAGTAGTTTGAGCATGTTGAGATGGTAGTTTGATTTATTTTAGCCACTAATATAGGATAGCTCGAATCACATCGAGTTTCTCCGCTTGATTTCCTTTATCCTATTTGTAGTTAAGCAAACAATATAAATAGCCCAGGGCCCTGGACTCCAATACTAGTTCGACTCTGGTCACCTAGTTCCGAATTCGTCAATTAACATCGGATTAAGAGTAGTGAAATCCAAGATAAACAGGCCCACATCTAATAATGAGCCATTGCGAGTTATTTCTTCATGACATAGTTGATTAATCTCCTTATCAGTTTATACCCTTCGGTCAACCTTTAGTCCTAATTTAACAAGTCACAAATGCGATACCGTCTTGTATAGGTCCTAATTGGAAATAACCTCAACGGACATTTTCTAGATAAATCAATTTTTGCCTAGTCTAATAATCGCTTTAAATCGGCATAGGTTAAAATGAATGACCCAGGCACATTTTTGATCCACATATTCGTCAGTCCAGGTCAAGATTAGATCCATCTTATCCGAAAATGTCGAGTGTACAGTTTCAAGTTAATAAAAGCGGTAAAGAATCATTTAAAAGCACGTGATTTATAACATGTATTAGAATCAGATATTTTAGCCATTTATAATAGTTTAAGCGACCGTGCTAGAACCACGGGGTCCGAGGGTGCCTAACACCTTCCCTCGGGTCAACAGAATTCCTTACTTAGAATTTCTGGTTCGCAGACTTCATTTGGAAAGTCGAAATTTCCTCGACTCGGGATTTAAATATATCGGTGACTTGGGACACCTTAATTTATTCCAAGTGGCGACTCTGAAATAAATAAAATAATTCCGTTTCGAATATTTTCACTTTAATTGGAAAAACTCCTTTATACACTCTCTCGAAAATGGGGCGCGCCAAAAGGAGGTGTGACAAAGTATGCTGCTCTAAGATTTTTTGCTAATGTTAGTGAAACTCTTGAATTGAGTTACTAATACTACTGGCCTACTTTCTTTCCTTAACAGCAATCTCATATATCTGTTTTTTATATATTATTTATTTTATTCTACGGAAAACTTTGTTGCTGTTCTGGGAATTTGCTGCTAGATGGATGAGTCTATCATAAATTTGGTGGTATTTGGAGTTGTTTCATGGAAAACATTATTCCTATTAACATGAAATCAGTTTTGCAATAATTCTTTCAGCGTTCACACTTTTCTGCTAAGATTAACAAACAATATTTTAAAGGTACTTATGTACCTTATATAATAAATATAGAACTTGACCAAGTTCATATGTAGCCTGATTTTGTTATACATAAACTATCATTGTTCTTAAACTAGATATGTCCCCCAATAAAAACAACCTTGACCACACTGAAACAAAAGTTTAAAACCTCTTATGTTAGTCCAGTGTTATCTTGAAATACCTGTCCTATCATAATTTATATCGTAGGATACCATGCTGCAATTTGTAAAGAAAAAACAAATGTAATATGTGGCAATATTTGCTTACAGTTTTATCCGGATTCTCCTATTATTGTGTTTTTGGCATATTAGTGTGTCTTTTAATTCCTAAAATTTGAAGGCAAGGGAAATGACCTTTTCTGTTGGTTATGACGTCATCACTCTTTATAATTTTCTATAACAAGATATAGTCATTTCTCCCTTCGCACAAGGTAAATCTGCTAATGCATAGTCAAGTTGCAAGTGCTACTGGATTTCGGATTTCCAGCAGTTATTGCTATAGTTGGCAGGAATTTTCATTCTCCTTAATCGATAATACTTGAATCTATTGCTTTATAAACGTACTCTTTTGACAAAATGTATCAACAAACATACTTGAGATAGATTATAGGATATCATGTTTTAACTATTAGGGATTAGTTGGATCATATAAAAAATTAATATACGAAGATGAACAAGAAAGACGTAGTCGTAACTAGGGGCAGGGAAAAACTGCCACATATTCGTGCCGCAGTGAGCTTTTAGGACAAATTTACTTTGAATACATAATTAGCATATGACTTTGTTCTAGAATGCCTCTTATACTCTCTGTATGCATAGTTACAAGGAACTTGTAAGTTTAGTGTTCAGTTTGAGCTTATACTTCAAGTATTTCAACATTTTAAAGATTCCAACTACACTTTAAGCAACAGCCAATGTTACTGTTGCCTTTGAGCAAAAGTTGTTTGTTGAAATGTCTTGCTCATCATTTTAATCCTCTGTTTGCTTGCTTTTTCTTTTTTTTTGAAATTGGTAACATTTGTATTAGATATAAACATGACTACACTAAATCAGTGTAGTCATCCATAATTACAAAAGGGAGTACAAAAAGAGACAAACTAAGTCTCTATTAAGCTCATAAGAGGTCTAAAACATCAAAAATACTTTCGCTCTCTTCTAAGCACTCATGTTTACACCAAAAATAAAAGAGCGTAAGGCAGCTCATTTCTTCAACTTTTGTATTAAAACTATGTGTATCTTCAAATCATCTTAGGTTTCTTTCTTTCCAAATTGTCTACCATATACATGCAGGGACAATCTTCCGTCTCTCCTTTGTGGCTAGACTGCATTCCATGTCTCTTCCAACTTGTTAGGACTTCCCTGATTCTCCCTGGCAATAACCCATTTAATTCCCCTCAGGTTGATGAATATCTTCCAAATTTGATCTGTGACACTGCAGTGCAAAAAAAGATGGTTGACTGTCTCCTCCTGAGCTTTACATAAGTAACATCTGGACCCCAACTGATATCCATTCTTAGTGAGATTATCTTGGGTTAGGACAACTTCTCTTGCTAGAAGCCAGACAAAACATGCTACTTTATAAGGTATTTTAACTTTCCAGATCATTTTCCAAGGCCAACAACCAATATGATTATTAGAATGGTTGTACTCCTTGTAAGCTGATCTAACAGAGAAAATTCCTCCTTCCCCCCTTGCTAGAACATCCTATCTTCAGTGTTGGTGGTCCCTCTGAACTGTTCTAGAGTATCATAGAAATCTGTCAGCCTCTCAATTTCCCAGTCATATAGAAATCTTCTAAATGTAAGGTTCCATTCTTGACCTGTCCAAAGTTCTCCAATAGAAGCTCTTTGTTGTTGATTTAGATTGTAGATATCCGAAAATAGTTGCTTTAAAGTTCTCTGTCCAAGCCATTTATCTTCCCAGAAGGATGTTTCATTCCATTTCCAATTCTGAGACTGAAATTGTCTCTGAACCTTAGCCATATGTTTCTGATAGACCTCCACAGACTCACCCCATAAGGAGTACAAACTGTTTGTATTGTCCAACTACCATTCATCCCATACCTTGCCTAAATTACCTTTTTCCACAAAGATTGCTATGTTGTGGCAAACCTTCATAACCACTTCATCATCAATGCTTGATTCTGAGTTTTCAAATTTCTGATCCCCATTCCCCTTTTTTTCTTGCTGGTAATAAGTACTTCCCACCTGACCAGATGAAGCTTACTTTTTTCACTGGTGCCTTGCCATAGAAAGTTTCTTCTCAGTGCATCTATTCTTTTAACTACACTGGCCAGAACTGGAAATAAAGACATCATGTTAGTAGGCATAGCATCCAAAACACTATTGATGAGGATTAGTCTACCTCTCAAAGATAGGTATTGGCTCTTCCAACTAACAAGTTTCTTTTCACATTTCTCAATTACTCCATTCCATATTCCTTTTGACTTGCTTTTTACTCCAAGTGGCATTCCCAGATACACTGTTGGTAGAGCTCCTATCTCCCCCCCCCCCCCCGTATTCTAGCCAAACTATGCATCTCCATTACTTCATTAACTGGATAGATGAAATGTTGAAATTTGTTCCTTTCTTCCATGTGAACTTTCCTCCTAGTAGTTGCAAATCAACTAAACCCATGTCCTCAATGAAATCTGAGAAGTCTGCCATTGATCTGATATACCTAACGCAGTTCTTCTTCTCTGAGGGATATCTAACAGTGTTAAATCCCCACACACCACCCAAGGCCCAGTGAATAGACCCTTAGCAGCTCCTATCTCCCACCATACTTCTTTTCTTTCATCCCTATCATTAGGAGCATAAATACTGGTTAAATGCCAAATAAAATCTTGAGCTTTGCCACAGAACTTATATGTGATGGAATATCTACCCACACTACTGACTTTCCCTTCTAATGCCCTACTGTCCCACATAATGAGAATACCCCCTCTAGTTCCACTTGCTTCCAACTAAGCATATTTCACCCATCTATTTGCCCATAATTCTCTAACTATCTCCTTGATTTCCCCTTCTACCTTGGTTTCTTGAAAGCAATATACTTCTGCCATCTAGCCACTCACCATATTTTTTATCAACTCACTCTTCCTAGCTCTGTTAAGTCCCCTAACATTCCAAGATACTATTTTAATCATCATTGACTATCGATGGCAATAAACCCTCCCCTGCTTCTTGTGCCATTGCTTTTGAAACTGCTTCCGATATCTAAGTTTTTCAATTCTTTGCTTCCTTTCTTCTTTGGTGTGACAACTTCCATCGTCAGTGTTGTTGACTCCGTTAAATTCTTCCTCTTTCCATCAATTTTCATGAATAATTGGAAAGCTTCCTTTTCGCACCCTTTGAATTCCACCCCAAACTCTTTGCTCAGCCTAATGATATTTTGGTGCACCCAAATTGATGCCTCAAACTCTGGGTCCTCTTCATTATCTAGAGAATTTAAAGGGAGAACTTCTTCAATTGTCCACTCTCCAAATGCTTTCTCCTCTTCCGGTTGCATGTGCTCCTTTTGCTGCATGTCAGAGGTTGATTGTTCCTTGTTTTTGATTAATGCCAAGGCCTTTTCCTTGTTCTCTTCAGTTTGAGCTTCCTCCTCGAATGTATCATTTGAATTGTCGATCTCAGTGGCCTTCTCTGCTTTCTTCGATTTTTTTACCAACGGGAGGTACTCTGTATTTGCCTTGACCTCTATTAGGATGGGGTCTTTTAATTCCTCCAACTGGGCTATGATTCTTGGCCTTTTATTACAGAGGGTTATAGAGTGGTCTATCAAACTTGGTCCCAGAGATTTATTTGGGCCCAATTCATCAGAAATTAAGTTTGGTCCTTTGTCACGTGAGACTGTCACACGTGCATCATTTTTAAAAGCCTCCCCATTGTTTGATGTACCCACGTGACCATAGCACAGTGGAGCTGTTACAATATCCTTCCCCAGGTGGATACTACTATAGACCATCAGTTCATTTCTCCCTCTATTACCCTGCAGTCCTTGTCCTTCATCATCTTCCTCCCTTGGACACCCCGCCGCTGTTATAGTCACCGGAATTTCACACCAGATGGGGATTTTGTATAAAAATCATTCACTTTCCATATGTATCTCTCTCGGAACCCTACTCCCATCTCCCTTCACTTTTATTCTTGCCCATCGAAGGTGGTTTTTGAGGTTTGTTTCCTCCTTTGTTTCTAGCCATCCCCCACATTGGTCTCATATGGTTCTGAGAACTTTATCTGACCATAGATTAACAGGTAAACCCAATAGTCTAACCCATACCCAGTCTCGTTTCACCTTTTCCGGCCAACCAGTGGTAGGTTTCCACCAGTCGAGGCTTACTTTGGACTTTTGCCACCGCCATTCTCCCCTGAGCACATGTTATGCCTCCTTTCTTGTGGGAAATTCGAACAGAAATTGGGAATCATTCATCTCATGGGCGTTTATGCTGATGGTGGAATTCCACGTGTTATTTGTCCATCTTCTGATATCGTTCAAAGTTGGAGCTTCCTTCAAAGAAATCATCACCTTGCCCACTATGCATCTACTCAACACATCCTTCTCATAATTCTGAACCTCCTGGTACCATAATTTTGGAATTGTTGATTTTTATTGGGGATGATTTTGTGTCTTCGGTGGACCATATATTGGTTCTGACCGCTTCAGTGTATGAGGACTCATCTTTGAGATTCTCACTGGCTGCTTCTCTTTCTCTGAAGAATTAATGAGTCTTATAATTTTTCTACCTATGTCTCCCCACCCAGCATTTAATGATATTCCCGGTGTAATAATGATAGATCTACTTTCCCCTTGTATAGCAATAAAACTGATGTACCTACCATAGTTATTGAATTTAAGGTTACAAAAGTATTCTGTGTAATGTTCTTTCATGTTCCATCTTCTGATAGCCCTGCTATGTTCCTTTGACGCCACATTAAATATCTTTGTCACCCATTTCATGACTTTACTGCTGACATTAACTGTTCTCATCAATTTTCTGCTACGTTCTACCCATTCAAACCATGTTCCAGACTCAGAGCTAATTTTTGTGATATCAAAAGACTTGAAGCCAACATTGTAATAAATTTTGTCACTGTCCAGTTTTAACCGATGAAGTAAACAAGTCTGATTTTGAGGGGAAAATGTAAGAGGAAGAGAAGAAAAAAGAAAGATGGAGTATGGAGGAGAGGAAAGTAGAAGGAATCCGGTGAAAGACCCCGCCGGAGAGGTGGTTCTACCATCCTAGGAAGTAGGAGAGAGAGTATCTAGGGAAATGTGCCTGGGAGGATTTTTTGCTGATTAGGGTTAGGCATGATCATAAGCTTTTACTTGCTCTTTTCTTTTGAACTTTTCATGAAAAATGTTATACTTTACAATTGCAGGTTTCCTATTTGATAGTATTTTGAGACTGTAATGTGTTGTGTGATTCATCCCACGATACGATCAATTTTAAGAGAACATATTAGAGAATCAACCTAAAGAAGTAGATAGCTGAAACCTAGATTTTGATCCGACTGCTTTAGAACTTTGTGAACAATAGTATGGGGTTTTGCAGATAATTTCCTTCTTAATATAATAAAACATTTGTTAAGATGTTACAGTCATTAATATTTTGCATGCTAATGAAGCAACCAATTAATTACTCCACATGTTTTTCTGCTTTCATTTGTCTTCCTGTACATGCTTAGCTTAATTACTAACTCACCAAATTAATGTTCTTGTCTAAGTGTTTTTTTTTGGGTTATTTGCCCTTAGTTGCTATAGGTTCTTTTCTTATATCCAGATTAAAGGTGAACACAAAATTTGCCTTGAAGATATGTTAGCTTCTAATTTGACTATGAAATATAATATATTTATTTATTTACAGATTTTTTTGGTCAAGAACTACTAAAAAGAAGACCAGAAAGAAGACCAAATACTGCAAACACAACGCCCCACCTTCAGCTAATATGTAAATAGGTATTTCATACATGAGCATCCCTTAATGTGATGCTCTCATGGATGTAAATAATATCTTATTTGATCAAAATGTATGTAAATAGGTATATATCAATTAACATGCAATATTGTCTATTTGATTCTACACTTACCATCAATTTCTATTAGATGCAATTAAAAATCATACAGTATCAAATAATGTTGTGCCGGTGCTGGCACGGCCGCCCCCACCTAGTGTGTTTATAACTAGTTTTAGATCATAAATTTCAAAAATCTTTCTTTCCTTTTTAAATTACATGCCCAATCAAACAACATAGTATAAAATGGGACGGAACAAGTATTCCAAAAGATGAAAAGCTAGCAAATGCACTCGAAGAGAGAAGGAACTGCCTATCAGAATTTACTATGACAACCCTACCCAAACCACTTACATCTTTGGAATATCTTGTAGACAGTTTTCTGTAGGTTAAATTCCTCTTGTTATACACCAATAACAATAACAGCAAATAATATACAATACAATCGAAGGGTAACTTTTTAAAATAGAGTATTCTTTTTCTCTACTCACTCTTTGGCAGAAGCAGGGCGAGTCAAGGATACGAAAATAAAATATACATCATGTATACGAGAAGAATGTGGATAACGCGATCATTCATCTCTAGTTTGTAACTAATACAACTCTGATTACCCAGAGAGAGAAAGTTAGATATACTAAAGGTTAAAAGACTTTTGTTAATGTTACTGAGAAGTTCAATCTAGATCCTGCGTAAGTAACAAGTGCTAATCTACACTGGTATATTTACAAGGGCGAGAGAAATCCTTTGCTTTCGCCAGTAAATTCTCGCTAAGTTGTTAATCTGTCAATATAAACTTCAAAAGAAAGGCGAAAATTAGTGAAAATTCTCAACAGTATCGTTCACGCTGTTCAAAAAGTTATGGTGACGAAATGTACCTGTAATAAGTACATGAAATCCTTCAGTCGGATGATCAGATGACATATTGATGTACTATGACTCTCTTTCTAAGGCAGCAAAGTCATTGTTGAGCTGCCCAATCGGAGGAATCACTGGCCGAGGAAGAAACTTGACAAGAGTGATAACGCGGAGGAGCTCCATAGTCAGAGTTGCTATGATCTTCATCCTACATGGATTAAGAAGTAAGCCATGCAAAATAGCTTTAAAAAAAATTCAATTTTTACAGCAACATAGGGCCACTATTCAGAAACCAATTACCTCTGGTTCTGTGAGCAGAGTATTATCATAGGATGCCGTATAGAGATTCCTCATGGTCCCCTGCACAGTGATAGAATAAGGAGCAATAGGTTATAACTGTTTTCTTCCTAACAAGAAATTGTTCAAAAGTATGTTAGAGGAGCCGTGTATCAATTATCAAAGATGGCTCTAAATTTACAGTCAAGGCAGCATACAACTGTCTATCATCTAGAGGACACCAACTATCCTTGGTCTTGGAAAAAGATTTGGAAGATCAAAGTTACTTGTTTTTCATGGTTAGTGGTAAGAAAAGCCTGCCTCACTCTAGAAATTCTCCAAAGAAGAGGTATTCAGACCAGCTCTACATGCTTTCTATGTCAACAGGAAGATGAAACCAATGAGCATCTTTTCTTAGATTGTGTTATTACTAGACAACTTTGGCAGCTCTTTATAGCACTAGCTGATACTGTTTGGGTGATGCCCAAAGACACCATTGGCATGATATGCAGCTGGAACAGTATTAGGGGAAGAACCTGTCACAAGGAATGGTGGAATTGTTCCAGCTTGCATATGGTGGACAGTTTGGCAGGAGAGGAATGCAAGATGTTTTGAAGGCAAGAGCAGTTCAACACAGAAAATCAAGAGTTCTTGTATTTCTCTTTTTCATTTTTGCTGTAAAGAACAGGTGACAGTTGATGCAGAATCACTACTTGCAAATATTAGATACCAGCCCTGTTTTTTTGGGTGTTGAAGAATATCATTGTTACCTTTTTAATAAAATAGAACAAGGATTAGATTTGGTTTAATATACTTTCAGACTCGGTATTTGGAAGACAAGTCACTATCTGTTTCCTACTCCTACCAGGTATGGACTCCATTTTTTCAATTTAACAGGATGTCTGGTAGTAAAGAAAGAAGATAATGTAAATGAAGAGGCCACATGCATTGCAAAGAGTCCTTGGCCAGCAGGACCACGCCTCATCATAGGGGTGTCCTTTGAACTAGTTCCACAATGGATGCACCTAAGAAATGATAAAGAAAGAAAGAGAGATTTAACATTTTCAAAGACTATTGTTTTGGGTAAACAATTAATCATCAAAATTTAAGAAGAGAAGAATAGTGCTAGAAAGGTGATGGTTAAAAGACTAAGTAGAAGCCAAAACATCGGTGAGCAGAGACTTATAGCTTGCAAAATAACACACCCAACATTAACCAACTATTTCTTATGCAAAGTAGTTAAACACTAACCAAACATAACATACACATCAACGAATTTTTTAGAGGAGACTATTCTTCAAGAAAAAAGCAGGACTCTTGCTCATACTCCAAAGCATACCAAGTTTCTTCTGGTGGGTTGTCATCCTGTTTTGGTTCACCTGAGCCTTTTCGAGCAAATTGTCCATTCTTGCACTGCATCCTGATTATGGATAAACGTGAATAACAAGCAGAAGAAAATCAAACTGAAATAGTAGAACAGCAGTTAAGCCTACCATATTTTGTTGACATTCCACAACCTGCTATACCAATTACCAAGGATGAAAAACTGTGGAAGGTGCCAAGGTGACAGATATGTGTGTGTGTGTGTACAAAAGCTATTGTCACTTAGGAAATGTTTTGCCTCGTATTGCAGCATTTCACTTCTGACAACAGCAACAAAAAACCTAATGGAATCCCACAAGTGGGGTCAGGGAAGGGAGCATTTCACTTCTTAGAGCAATTAAATACTTGCAGATCATCTTATATGCTAAAAAACATGTAATGAACGGAAATGTCATAATCATTGGGAATGTTACTTTTCCGAATCAACTTTCGGAAACAATTTTCTTTGATGATTCCAGTGTTGTTGCAGAATGCCATATGACTATGATTAAAAATAGTACATCTTCGTCAATCAACACACTCGGTTTACTTACAGAAGTAACTCAGTGTATTTCTCCTAGCATATTACACAGCCAGTTAAAATAATTTTGGCTCGAGACTGGACGTCCCCACTTAATTGTGTCAAGCAAAACTATCTTTGACCATTTTATTTCTCTAAATCAAAAGAGAAAAGTTCTAGAAGAAAGAAGTTTCAAGCATCAGAATTTGGCAATAATCTAATAGTTGTTTGCTACAGGAAACTGAATGTGAAACACATCACTAATTATTTTTTCGGCCAAATTAAAAACGAAAGACAGAATCATGGTTTCCCAATAATAAAGTGTGAGAAATAAGGAAGATAGCCAGAAGAACACTCACATATAAACACAAGGTAATGGGAGGCTTATATAGTAATAATAGTTTCATGGAGACTAATTTAGTAAAAATGGTTTCCGAACAAACTTATCCAGTTAAAGTCATGTAAACTTTTTATGCAAAAGCTTTGATTTGTAAATGTGATTGCAATCTATTTTTTATTTTGCAGTCTTGCAATTTCTCTCAGCGAGTAATGTGTTGTTCATCACTGCATGCCTAGGAATTAGGAGATTGACCTCACTTACCGTCAGCGGTAGAACTTTTGGTTTTGTTGACAACGTCGGACTGGCCCTGATAGGGCGTAATTTCACAGAGAAAGCATGTGTATAAGTTCACTGAACTATTAAAATTTCCGCTCTTCTTGAAACAAAAAAGAAAGGACCGACCCAGTTCAATACCCACTTCATGGGTGTCTGGGGAAGGGAATACTCTAGGCAGCCTTCCCTCTGCTTTGCAGAGAGGCTGATTCGAACCCGCGACCTGACACTCCACGGCAAGCAAGCTTACCGCTGAGCCAAGCCGGCCCTTCTCTTGAAACAAAAAAGAGGAGATAGAAATTCCATCTAGGCAGTAAATCAGTCAATTTACCTAAAACCAACTTCTTGGCGGACATCGTATCTGATTTTCTTTCCATAGCATCGCCTTTTCCTCTTTTCACGAAATCTAATGAGGGATTCAAGTCTTGTTGGATCACAGAGCCAAAGGAAGCCAAATATTAGAAGGGTGCAGAAGCAAACCAAAAGAAGAAACTTGCATATAAAAGGATACCTCCTGGTTTGGACTTGCCAAACCTACAGTTTGCATGCCCGGAGAATACTCATATCCACCCAAAAGTTGAAAGACCGATTGAACTTATGACAATGAATCATCCTTAGTCAAAAGCCTTACTATCAAATTAAATAAATATTCAGCCAAATGCAACAAGTGAGTTTTCCAATTGCCATTAGAGGCTGAAGCCAAGAAACAAGCCAATGGAGAAATAATTAGCTATGGGTTACTATTGCAGGGTCATCAAAAAAAAGTTTCTTGTTCATCCAACAACAACAGCTACTACTACAGCTTAATTGAAAGTAATTGATTCGTCTATATGAATCCTCAATATCAATCCCCCTCCTAAAACCCCTAAAAACTTTCCTTTATTGCATCAAAGAATAGCAAAGCCCTGAAACAATCAAGCTACAATTTCAAGGATAAGCTAATACTGATTATTGATCTCATATTTTGGCTTCCTTGAATCTGATTGATCAAAATGAGACCGGTTTTTAAGCACATCAAACGCCATAAGTACACTAGCTCAATTGCTATGAAATAAAATAGAGAAAAGACTGAAACACATCAGAAAAGAGATTAATAAAATCAATGAATATCAAAGCCAACTGCCCCTGAATCCCAAATTTGTTTGTGTCATATATAAATCCTTTGTGCATACTTCAAAAGTCTTAACTACATTATGTTCTTATTAACCGTCAACTTATCCATATGCATAATACGCTATACGAATTACACGTCGAATAGACAATAAAACGAAAGCAAAATCTTAAAGCACTCACCGTGTGAGTAGTAATGCCATCAAAAACGAAAACTTGGCCACGAAACGATAGAGTGAGCTGGTTCAAATTAGCCTCTCCATTTTGAAAAGCAACATGATCAGAAGCACTATAAACTGTGTAATTATGAGGCATTGTAACCTTAACACCACCCACCCCGCCTTCATACCCAATCGGAAAGTCATCAACCGCCTTATCACTGCCGGCGGCGGAAAAATGGTTATCCACATTCAGAGCTTGAATATGAGAATTCATTTTTTTTTCACTTTACGGAATGTAATAAAACCCTATTCGTAAAAAACTTTATTACTACTATATACAAAGGTTGATTTCGTGCAGACATTTTTTTTGCTGTGTGTGTGTGTGTGTCTTGGTTGCTCTGTGGGAAAGAGCAGAATAGAAGAAGAGAATGGTGTGAGAAGCGAGGGGAAAGAATTTGACCCTGAAAGTTGAAGATAATTACGTGATTGACCAACTTGTAAGAGTGGGAAAATGGGGATATTTTTGGAAATTCGGAAACAATGCGTGAACGAAAATTCTCTTCCGTACCGCAAAGAACAGAGTGCTTTCCCGCGCTTTTTTTCTTCGTTCTTTCTTTTCAATGCAATAGAAGTAGTTTATAGTACGCAAAAAAGGCCTTATATATCTCTCTACTTTATTTTATTGTTCAATCATGTCCCCATTATATTTTCCTTTCAAATTTATCCCTGTTGTCCATCAAAGTTCTATATTTGTCCCTATTTTAACGGCCGGGACATGTGGCACATTCTGAATACGGAAAAGGGTCTAATATATCCCTATACTTTATTTTATTGTTCAATTATATCCCTCGTTATACTTTCCGTCCAAGTTTACCCATGCCCTCCATCAAAGTTCTATATTTGCCCCTATTTTAATGGCCGGGACACGTGGCATATTTTAGGAGAAAGAACCAGTACAAAAACAAAAAAAAATTCCAAACCGCCCTACAACCCATGACCCGCATGCTCGTTTTTTCTCTCTTAATTTTTTTCCAAACTTCTCTTAAATAAATACATTTAATCCGTGTAAGAGATTATCTTAGTCTGACAAAGAGATGAGGTTCAAAGACACAATTTCCAGTGCCGGCGTGACTTCGTGAATGGTCTTGAGTACTTGGGCACGTATGAAATCTTACTATAATTATTTTAGCCGCAGAAATTACTTCACCAGCTTCATTGAAATATTCGAAATTGGACCCAACCTCCTATCGTTGTTTTGAGATCGCCGGAGAAAGAATTCCATCAAGCCCGTCTGAAGTTTCAAATATTCTTTTCTTAAATCAATGAGATTGAAAGAAAATACATATGCAAGGAATTGTGGGCGACTTCGAGTAGTTTTATTTTCAAAAGGTGAAGTTTCATTCAGTGATAACAAGAGGAAGAAAAAAATGTAAGGGAGTGAGGAGTAAGAAAATAGAAGTAAAGAAAAAAATGGTGGCAACAAGCAAAGAGATGACACAACCTTGTGTCTTTGAACCTCATCTCTTTGTCAGAATAAGATAATCTCTTACACGGATTAAAAGTTTTTATTCAAGAGAAGTTTGGAAAAAAAATTAAGAGAGGAAAAACGAGTATGCGGGTCATGGGTTCTAGGGCGGTTTGGAATTTTTTTGTTTTATACCGGTTCTTTCTCCTAAAATATGTCACGTGTCCCGGCCATTAAAATAGGGGCAAATATAGAACTTTGATGGAGGGCATGGGTAAACTTGGACGGAAAGTATAACGAGGGATAGGATTGAACAATAAAATAATGTATACAGATATATCAAGCCTTTTTCCGTACTCAGAATGTGCCACGTGTCCCAACCGTTAAAATAGGGACAAATATAGAATTTTAATGGACGGCAGGGGTAAATTTGGACGGAAAGTATAACGGGGGACGGGATTGAACAATAAAATAAAGTAGAGGGATATATCAGACCCTTTTCCGTTTATAGTATTACAATGACTTTTTGAAATTCTTTCTAGAACATTTTGTTTGAGAAGTTAATTCACTAAAACAAGATATTAGTAATGCAAGTTTTAAATAATGCATGAATTTTGTTTGGTATTACAGGTGCGTGATACCATAAAACAACGCCAAAATGACACAATTCATTCAAACATTGTATTCATCAAACGATACAGTACAATACAACACAATACGATCGATACGTAACAATCATCCAAACAAGCTGTTAGTTATTATAGAATGTATTGTTTCAAACATGAGAGTTGTTTTAGTCATTTTAGTAGTTTTCATCTATTAATTTTATATTTTTATTTTACCTTATACCTTGCATAAAATAATAGTATATAAATTTCAATGTAACCTATATCGAGCAACAACAATGAGCATTAAAGAGCGTAAAAGTAATGTTGAATTTTAGATAAGTATCAAGTAACTAATGACTGTATTGCTAGTGCTAAATTTTATGAAGTTTCGTTTGTAAACATATGAAGTTTACGAGACTAACGTACATATTAAATTAAAAAAAAATTAATGCTAAAAATATCAATTCCAAATCAAGATTAATTATTTAAATCGACCATGATTTTAAGTTGAAGCCAGATTATTTGGGCTCATCTTAAACCCAAGCTACTGATCGCATGTCAATTGAGGAGAAATTCAAAAATAGCCAGATTTACAAGTGGTCGTTCAAAAATAGCTCAGTTTCAAAAGTAATAGAAATTTAGCCACTTTTCATGTAAAGATAAATCTGAGCGAAAACACTGTTCAAAATCCGAAAAAATACGCCAGTATATTATGCTGGAGTTCCAGCATAAGTATACTTGAACTCCAGTATATTATACTGGAGTTCCAGGATAAGTATGCTGGAACTCCAGCATAATATGATGGAGTTCCAGCACACGTACACTAGAACTCCAGCATAATATACTGGAGTTCCAGCAAAGTATATCGGTCCAGTATAATATGTTGGAAGTTCATACACAAGCGCTCGAATATCCAGTATATTATGCTAGAACTTTTCGTGTGTTGGAGTTCCAGCATAATATGCTGGAAGTTCATACACATGTGCACCGAACTCCGGTATATTATACTGGATCGTTCTCTGTTGCAACAAAATAGTAGTTATTTTTCATTAATTTGGTAAACGCTGGCTATTTTTGAATGACCGGTCCGAAAACTGGCTAGACCGTGCTATTTTTACTGTCAATTGTTATGTGGTGCCATAGTAATAATAATGTCGGCTAGTCACTTTTTAGCCTCGTAATTGAAAAACTCAAAGAGTTGTAAATTTCAAAGATAAACTATACGATAATACAATAACAACAACAAAAACAACAATCGAGTGGGGTCCGGAAAGGGGTAGAGTATACGCAGACCTTACCCTTAGAGAGGTTGTTTCCGAAAGACCCTCGGCTCAGGAAGACGAAAATAAAAAATAGATCAGTGACAATAACAAAAGCGAGAAAAATAATACCAGCATCGCAAGAGTAACAGAAAATAGATGAAAAAGCAATAACAATAACCAGTAATAACGTCATCACCCTATATAAACCACTAACAACCCAAGGCGAAACATTATCAGGCTAGCCCGCCCCAGGTACAAAGTAGATAAATGCTAGCCTCCCTCCTAACCTACAACAACAATGCTCAACCTCCACATCTTCTTATCAAGAGCCTCCCTCCTAACCTACCTGATCACTTCACCCCAATACTTCTTAGGCCGTCATCTACCTCTCCTCGTACCTGCCAATGCCAACAGCTCTCACCTCCTAACCAGGGCGTCTAGGTTTCTCCTCCACACGTGCCCGAACCATCTAATCCTCGCTTCCCGCATATTGTCATCCATGGGAGGCACCTCACCTTCTCCCGAATATCTTCATTCCTAGTCTTATCCAGCCTATTGAGCCTGTACATCCATCTAGGGGTAGGCATCGGTCGGTTCGGTTCAGTTATGAATATTATCGGTTTAGTATATCGGTTATTGGTATTCAAATATGATAAACCGATAATCAAACCGATAAGATATCGGTTATCGGTTATCGGTTATTCGGTTATCGATCATTATCGCTTCGGTTATCAGTTTACCCGATAAGATAAAACAACTAAAATAATTTTATAAACAACTTTATATCGGTATAAAACTATTTTGTAACGTTTCTTGTACCGATCTAAAACAATTTTATAAAATAGCTTTTTTGCAAGCTAAAATAGTTTTATAAAACAACTTATTTGTAATTGAGAAAGATATAAAAACAAGTTGTTTTGCAACTAATAGTTCAACACTAAAATCTGCAACATAAAACAATAGAAACAGTTAACTAGTAGTTGAAGCAGTGAGCTTAAATTCTTAAAGCTGACTCTACTTTCTCTATGATTTCATTCTTAAATCTGATTTATCTTTAAATGAGGTACTTTATGCTAATAATTTGACACCAATAAATAGGACAAAAACAAACGAAGAAAAAAAAGTAAAAGAATAGAACAGAACAATTAGAGTAGAGGAAAAAGCTGGAGATAAAAACTATGCAGAACTAAAATCAGACCTCAAGTCATTTTAGCAAAACAGATAATTGCATAAAACAGATAAATAAACGATTCCTACAAAAATTCAATAGTGAATGAATCAACACAATAGTGAAGTGAATCAACAGGTAAAAAATAAACGACTCCCTCAAAAATCAACACGAAGATTGCGTCAAGGCGAAAATAAACAGAGCATAACCCAATAGTGAAGTGAATCAACGGGCAAAAATAAATGATTCCCTTAAAAATCAACACGAAGATTGAATCAACTGAAGATGAAGATGAAGACAAGTAGGCAACCAAAGATGAAGATGAAGCAACTTAAAACTTACACGAAGAATGAAGATGAAGCCGAAGAATGCGGATGAGAAATATGGCTGAAGAGTGAAGTGAAGAGGGTGATGTCTGAGCTCTGAAGAATGCGGTGATGGGATGAGTCTGAGAAAGAATAGGGAAAGAATGAAGCCCTAGTATGTATATACTTAAGGGTAAAGTAGTAAATTCGTTAATCCTTATTGGGTTATCGGTTAACCCAATAACAGAATTGCCAAATCGACCCCGAACTGATAACCCAATAATGAAAAAATTCTAAATCGTTCCGAATTGTTAACCCAATAACCCAATATCGATAGCCCAATAAGTAATTAATGGTTCAGGTTATCGGTTTTATCCGATATATGCCCACCCCTCCATCCATCTCAATTATCCTCATTTTTGCTATTTCATCTTCTGCATATGAGAATTTTTGGTTGCTCAACAATCAGCATCATAAACTTCACGATAATGTCCTGGAATTTCATTTGTAAAATTTTAAACTCTATGATAATGACTACTTTTCAATTTGAAAAGTAACTTTTTGTAAATTTTATTTGGCGCAACTTCAAACGAAGCAATCCACAAATTCTCACTACTTTTCAATTGAATAGGCCGGCTAGCTTATTGTTTTTAAACAAAATTCTCAAAGGATGAAGTGAAAGATACTGAATTCATATATTTATACATAAAGTTTCAGTCACAACTTCAAAAACTAACTCAGCACAGTCTTTCTCTTTGTTAAGCATTCAATATCTTTCTTGTTGGCACAAAGAAGCATTCCATCCTTAAAAAAAAGTAATTTATTCCTATTCAAGAAGTTTTTTCAGTAAAACGACAAAGTTTATTACTTTCCTGATGTTGTTTCTGAATTTATTTTCATTTTGTAAGTCCCAGAAACCTGTACCTCAAGATTATGAATTTATGTTATTGGTATACCTTGGGCACCAACATATTGTCATAACAAAAATTGCTTCACTAACCCCCTCGAAGAATTTTATTTGCATAGCCAGAATATTATTTCCAATCAGGTTCTCAGCTCTAGAGTATACACCAGTACCTATACATACAGTACCTTCATATTCTGGTCTGAACTGATGAAAAATACTGTGGGGAAACTGGAGCTAGGGAGTACTACTTTACGGGCAAAGTGCACCAGTAGCCATTTTAAGTCTACTATTTAAAATATATCCATAATTTACAATGTATTTTATGATTTAGCCAATTCACCCAACTAGCTAGCAGTAAGGTAAAGTATCTGAACAATTTTTGGGATAACTTCAGCCACTGCTAGCATTTCAGTCCTTAAATATTTTTTAAAGAACTAATTGAAGTCTTTTAAAGACCATTTATGCTTAATCTGCTTAGTAAAAAAGAATGACCAAATGGAGCTCATGGATAAGGCTTAGCTACACTTCTTTACATAAGAAAATCCCAAACAGAGCCCCAATACTACTGATTTTGCACCAGATCCTACCTCTTGTTGTTTGAAGAAACACTTCAATTGATAACTTTCAGTAAAAGCTGAGATGGGACTTTGGTCCTTGGTTCAACGGAATGTCCATTCTGCCTGGTGCATTATCATACGCCGTATTGAGTAAAATTTAAGCATCCAAAAAGGGAGAAAGGAAAAAACAGGCTCAAAACAAGATGCTCACAAATGAATGGAAAACTTCAACAAAATGGAGAGAACAGGTGAATCACAATGAATTTTTATTAAATATATAGTTTTCCTTATAAGGGTGTGAAGCCCATCTATACAAAAATCATTTGGGGCTAAACACCCAATGATCGCAATCACAAGGTGCTAATTTCAATGCTGTTTGATTACTGTTATCACTTAATACAACATTTGAGGCCTATCGCAAAGAAAATGTGCACAAAATGCTGTACATTAGGTGGTGGCAACTGCATCCAGATAGCTGAGTATTGCAAGCAGCATGTTTGGATGGTGCTGTATTCTGCCATTCTTTATCATTCTACAGGTTTAGGCTCAAAGAATCCTGCCACGGATACTACTATAATAACTACTGAAGAAAGATCCATTTTTTCCTCTTCAAAAAATGAAACACCAATCAGGTACTCCAATGATATAGCTCGTGTCCGTCTTGAAGACTTAATGTGCTTCATTTCACCCTGAACTCCAATACAAATGAACCAAGAAGGTTATTACCAGACAACAAAACCAAACATCCGGGAAAATGATGTATGGGAAAAACATAAAACCGCCATTATATTAGACAACAAGAGTAAACAATACAAGTACTTGGTACTACATTTAAGAATTGGGAGATAGAAAGGGAGGACACTTCACTTGCAAAAGAGCAGGATCTTGAGTACAAATGCAACAATTCTTAACAAGTGAAATAACCAGACCACTTCCATACCCCCATCTCAGGTAATTCCACCTAGACTGGGATTCATCAGTTTGATTATTTAGCCTGGTCCAAATTAAGACGCACCGTGCCCTAGTATGGCTCTGGAACAAGATGTTATTGCAGGACATCCATCTGGAGATTGATGCTCAAAACTCCTAGGGTAAATGCCTTCGTCTTGCTATATGTGATCTATAGAATCGCTATAAATTTGCCAATTCATGTCCCTGACTTGCAGCAGCACTGCTTCTCTTGGCTAAGCACACTAACAAACTGTTTACAAGAATCATTTTGCTACTCACAGATCAAACGAATGATGAAAATAAACTGGGACACGTCAATTTTCTATCCAGCAAACTGACATCTTAAACCTTTGGTGGGACCCTACTGCATATTGGTGAACTTCTCCATTTCACCCTTGGAGACACAGAGCAAAATAAATATACAAGCCCCTAGCAGGCAAAGCCATCTGCTATTCATTAACATTTGAAAGAATGACCAACACTGTTCAATTGGGGAATTAACAATTTAACATGTTGTTAAGTTGTTTCGCAAAACAATTCCAAATTTAACATTTTAATGTTCATCTGTAGAGGGATTTTAGGTTGATACGTAATCATTACGTTCCCCTGGTGAAGCATCTGTTATGGCTTCTAGGTTGAGATATTTGCTCAAGCTTGCATCTAGTGCAGCTTCTTGAGGGCAGAGCATGGAGTACATGAAATAAAGATCAGTACAGTAAATACCCTTAGAGGGGCAGCAACAATAAAAAGGAAAGAAACAGGAAAATGAATTCATACATAATAGTTCACTCCACCGCCAGGAAATTAACAATAGACTCAAACCATATGAACTTTTTTTCCATGAAAGACCAAAAGCATACCTTAACTCGGCATCACCTTCAGTGATGATATTGTTAAATTTACACTGCAACCTCGAACTGCAAATTCGCTATGTCACAGAAGCTTTGGATTTCGAATTCCTCGGAAAGCTAGTCTTACGAAGTTGAGGATTTTCTATCGAATAAATAAGAAGACTTCCATCCTTGGTCCCAGCAATAAAGCATTCTTCTGGTGTTACAGTTAGTGAAGTTACTATTTTCCCGATTCCATTATACTTGCCCACAATCTCAAGTGAATTCATAGAACGTACAATGATCTGCCCTTGATCTCCAGCACAAACCAAGAACTCATCACAGCTACTCAGTTCAAGACAGTTCAGGCGGCCATTGGATTCCGAAGACGAAATGTGTTTCCCATTTATAGAATAGAGGTGCAAACTAAGATCATCATCAGAATAAAGAACAATCCTCCCATGACGTGATGCAACAAGCTTTGACAATGGACTGCCAGATGGATGTCGTAGGGATCTAACATATCTTCCATACCGTAGCGTATGGAAAACACAAGTTCCATCTTTTGATCCACTTATAACTATATCAAGCTCAAGACTCGCATACAAGCACGTAATAACGTCATCATGACCACACAAAATATGGGAAGGGGTTTCGACAACGATGCAATCTTTTCTAGGAATCTCTGCTTGAGTATGCTTTACTCGTTTTTCAGGGGTTCTAATCCGAAAAATCTCCCAGATCATTACTGTTGTATCGTAACTTCCAGTAGCCAGGATGCTCCCATCAGATGTAACTGCAAGAATTAATAATGGTTCAGAACTTAGCGTTACTGAAAAATATAGAATAACTAAGAAATATATCATTCCAGTGACGTAACCGGACAATATATTTTTGATAAAGAAAATAATTTTACGGTGTTGGAAAAAGAAAACTCCTGTATACAAGAAATATACCTAAAAAGTAGAGAACCTATACAAAAATGCGGTTCTCTACAAAAGACAGGATACAACTACTTATCAGTCCCAACAACTTGGGGACAGATATGTTTCTGTACTTGAGCTCAAATCATGTCATCATCATGCCGAAATAAAGATAAAAGCCAAAAATAATATAAATATATAAAATATCAGCAATGATTATAAACGTTCTCTATATTTTACTGGCATGTAAATCTATGATAAGGTCAAAATACTCCTAGAAAAGCAATGGTTCAAAATCAACGTACTAACAAGACCAGAACTTATTCCAACTGATAGAAAAGAGGACTGCTTTTTGAGAAGTTTCTTTTTTCTTTTTAGATAGGTAGGAGGCTTATTGCAAAATCTGAAGACTCGCATCAACTGTCGAGGCTATAACTGTTACTCTTCTATAATCTTCATCCTAGACAGTTGGTAAAGATCTAAAAGTCATCAAAACAAAGAGATACCAATTTAACATTCGGAAGGTGACTTTTTTTTTTTGGTAGAGGAAGCCAAGGACCAAAAACAAGAAAAAGTTTCAGAACTGTTCCCTATCCTGCTCCTAGTAATGAATATTGTCCATCATGTGAGATCATTCTTACCGCCTCTTAGAGGGAATAAACAAAATGGAAATAAATATTCACAGATAAATACACTGCCTTCAAAAGTTACGGAACTCTACTCCACATTGATTGTTCCTCTTTCCCAAGATTGAACAAGTGTTTGATATTTTGGTATTCTTCAACGTCAAATATTTGTTAATTAACTGTACCGACATGATAGGAAACACACCCCTCAACTTTGGCATAATAACTTAGCCTGTTCTCATACAAAAACTCAGTACTATCCAGTTAAAAAATTCTCAGTTCCTAACTGATTCACCGCACTATAAGCAAATAAGGATTGTAGTATAACTATTGTTTCCTAATCTCGATTAATTCCACGCAGTACCTGTTACCTCCAACCAACACATATATCAGGTAACTCTGTCCATCAAGGCTTGGACAGATGAGAAGATATTGCCTAGTGTTGTATAACTGCTGTTTTAACAGGTGCGATAAAAGATTTGCCTTCTTACTTTAATAAAGTCCTTATTCCCAAAATATGCAATTTCACTTATTAGAAATCTCACAAGCCTATTACTCCTTCTTTGGATCAATATAATTTAACATAGATGCAGGGTGGAGACTAACGTTACATGGTTTGTGCATTATGAAGAAAAGATTAATTGGGAAATCAAGAAGCTTGGGATAGATGACAATGACAAGATGTGATGATAAAATATCGGAACAGCAGTTCAGTTGTTTTGCGCATTCCCCATGAATTCAAAACAATTTTTAACTATAGGATGAGAAGCCCTACTTTCCATTTTTGCTTGTTTCCTATGAAACAAAAAATGGAAAAAGCTAAGCAAGTGATCAAGAATCAGGAGACAGAGTATTATGAAAATTACTTGCTCCACCATAATATATTTATTTACAATTTTTTAACATGTTTCTTTGCACAAATTTTCAACAGAAAGATACTATAAGCACCCAATTAGACAAGTCAGAGGTCTGCAATTTTAAATGGACAAGTAATCCAATGCCAGGAAGGTCTGGCTAATAGTTGGTTTATAGAAGATGCCCAGTACAAGAATTGTACTTACATCCTTCGAACAACAACAGGATTTTCTGGACTGCTAAGTCAGTCTAATGTCAAGGCTCTCAGTTCCTAATTACTATCCCATGACAAGAATCATTTAGAAAATTCATGCTTCCAGCGCTCATCTCATATAGGTTCTCAGCTTACTTCATTTTTCGAGACACTCAGTGTGTAGATTTGTTAGTGAGAAGCTCCAACCAAGTTGCCACATATTTCAGTCATGAAAATTACCTGCAATGCAGCTCACAACATCTTTATGTTGTCTAACGCTCTGCACCATTCTGCCATCAGTTAACGATATGACCTGAAAGCTGTTTTCGCAGGTACCACATGTTATCAAAAAATTTTCAGATGTTGTTGATAATGTTCCAAAGCATTGTGCTGCAAGCTCAATATTTTCAGCCAAAGGACTCCCAATTTTCCGAGGGGGAAGAACATCAGAACCAATCCCGAAAAAAGGATCCTGCAAGAAAGTTAAAAATGACTTCAAATCTGACTAACTAATCATAATGCTTGACCTTGTTATTGCTCTAAAACTTACCTGTGAGCCAGAGAAGGTGAAGTTCCCACCGGATTGCAACTGGGTGGTCACCCATGTCTTAACCGACATGGTGAGGCCCTGGTTCACAAGGACAATGTTTGACTCCAGCACATTAACATACAGAGTAGCTGATGAGGAACTGCTTCCGCATGAAGCAATTGATGTTAGGTTAATAGAACCAGGAGCAAATCGTAGAGGATGGGCAATTGGAATTGGAGGTCCTCTTCTAGGATGTTTCTTCCGGAAAAGTTGAATTGGTGTTTGACCAAAGTTGGCAATTTGATCTTCTATTGCCGACCTTTGCAATTCATCATCCATGGTATCCAGATCCACAGCCCCTTCATATGTCAAATAATAAAAAATATTTGCTGCCTGTATGACAATATCTCCAAAAATTCAGTGAATTCAAAACCTGCAACTGGTTCTATAATTCATTGATGTTAAAGCTGATTCCCAATACCTCAACTGCTGGTTTTCCCCGCTGCTTGTAACCAAACACTAAATCAATCCAGTGGTGGAGATTTGAGCTCACATATTCGCTTTCAAGGGCTTCTCTGTTCTTACAAATAAATTCCTCGGGAGAACCCTGTACATGGAAAATACATTAACTAGTAAAGAAAATAGGAGAACCCCGTACATGCATTTAAAAATACATTAAACAGTAAAGAAGAAAAAAGAACATCACAAGGGTTAGCTCCACAAAAACAGCACTAAGAGGGTGCCCACTTATATACAAGTGGCTGGGTGCCCACTTATATACAAGTGACAAAAGAGCCAATCAATTTTGTTCCAGGAGGGAAGTGCGAAATTCAAGTAACAAGTCCAAACAGCCAAAAGAGATAAACATTTACATTTCAGTCTATGCACTGCAACAGCCTTGTTTTCAAGACATCTACAGTTCATCTTTTCCCATACTCGTAGAATGCATGCTAATACGGTGTTCCATAATAAACTCTTTTGCATATCGATCTTATTACTAGATTTATTGCAAGTTAAGGCTTCTCAAGCAATGCGAAGCGAGGAGATTAGTGCCTCATAGGTGAAGGCATGCGTTTCAGAGAAGGAAAACGCAACCACTCTGCATATTTTCAGACTAATGTAGACTTTGAATCCCTATCTGCTCGATCCAGTGTTATCAAAGAAGAAAGCCACAAAATTCTTTGACGTCCGTTGGGGCTTTAAGTGCAAAGTGCAAATAAAGAGTGGGCATGAATAACAAATATATGTGTGTAGTCCAAGACTAATAATTATAAGCATGAAAAACAAATGTATGGACAAAGAAATTGAATTTTTTTATGATAAAGCGAAATATCATATATGCAAAGAAAGTTGAAGTTGCAGATTATCTGTTTCTCTCTCTGGCTAAAGGTTGAACTACAAGATCAGGAGTTTACTCTTGTTGGAATTCTGGGGAGTTGGTGGCTTTTGCCCTATCTTCATGGCAAGAGGCGTCATCTATGCTTAAGAGCAAAATTTTGAAGAATTTAAGCTAAGGTCAGCTGCTAATTAGATCAGATCGAGTTAAATTTATTTGTTGTAGGCAATTATATTTTCTCTGTAGATCCGATAGAAAACATGGAAGGCAATCTATGTTCATACTTAGAGTGCACCAGAATTAGATGATTTATTCGTGATTTTTGCTTTTGAATTCTACTTCACTTGTATCTTCAGAACTAGTTCATTTGGGTCCAAAAAGAGTTATAACCAATAATGATTGTAGAATATCCCTCTAATAGAAGGTAGTCTTATTATCTTCAATATTAATGAGCCACAGAACATTCCAGCACTCAACTATGAACCGTATTCAGTTTACTGTTCTCTCAATTCTTTACACACCGGTCAGTCACTATAGGAGGAGATATTTTTCTTTGGCTCCAATTATTTTTCTTGAGCCGAGGGTCTACCGGAAACAACCTCTCTGCCTTCTTAAAGGTAGGGTTAAGGACTGTGTATACACTCCCCACCCCAGACCCCACTTGTGGGACTACCAACATGTTTTGCGCCTCGTTACAAGGCTTAAGTGCGCCCTTGACTACACTGTTAAGAGCTTAAATAATGCGCTACTTACGCGAGATGGAGCGCACTACCTCACTTTAACCAATTCCAGGGCTTAAGCGTGTCTCAAATGAGCCTTCAACAACACTAAATTGAACCATGATAAACCCCTGTTTATTTGCACGAACAGAGAATATCATTTTACGGTGTTCAAATGATTGATATTCAGGGTCTATGGCTTTTTTCCCGTTTCTCTAAAGTCAAGAAACAAGAAACAAGTAAAGCCAAAATTTCATGCAGTCGTTTGGGTGCATAACAAACTAATGAACTCAATTTGAAACCAAATTATGATGGATTGAGCACATTTTTGCTACTTTAAAATGATACTCCAGGTTTAGATAGTAGGAACTGAAAAATCACAATTCTGACTGCACCTTTGCTGCAAACTGCTCTTCTTATTGGTTTCTCCAAAGACTACTAGTTCCATCCAGCAAAACAAAGTTGTACTTTCTCATTTTATCACTCACACTCCATCTCTAGATTCCCTTCTTATATATGTTTCACATGACAGAGACCCTTTTCATGGATGTAGGGTCGACTTATGGATATAAATGGGTTGAACTGAACAATGAGAAACTCTGTTCTATTTGTACCAGCAGTTCAACATATCAATTTATGGTTTTCGAATGATTCATTTCAGGGCCTATTTTTTTCCTTTCCTCTAAACGAAATACAAAAACGAGAAAAACCAAAAGTAGTTCCTTTCCATATAAAATTGATTCTCCGTAGAACAGTTAAGCTCACTTCCAAGTTAGAGGAGAGGAGCACCTGACATCGTTATTTGATGACTAATGAAAAGAGTAGAAGAAACTGAACTTTTTCCTAACCCAGCCATACTTCTTAGATTTGCAGGCATCATCCATATAATAAATCCCCTTATAGATACATTCCATGCCCAACATCGGGTGTACAGGAGCATCAGAAATGTTTAGAAAAGTCCTAAACTATTCCACCCACTATTTTAATGTTTTGGCTGGATGCTTTAACTCTTTCACATGTTATCAGAGAAACTCTTTTGGTTAACCTTGCTCTCTTACCCGCAAATTCAATCATTAATAGTTACATTTTAAGGAATGTCTTTGAGATATCTAACACCTTACTTTAGGTATATAGGCACATCCAAAGGGGTTAATAGACACATGTAATATGTTTATGCCACTCATTGCTTTAAGCTTCTATACACTGGAGACACAAATTTGAAGATTTAAATCCTCTTTGAAATGGGTCTTTATTCCAATCCCTGCATATCAGGAGAGCTTTTTGTATATGATAGCCCACAAAAACTTGCTATAGCAATCATCTGTGTTGGGCTGGAGTCTGGTTATAGGCATAGAGAACCTCTTATAATTTGCTTCCAGTTCCCTTTCTTAGGCATTTCTCATATTTTCCCCCCTCAACTGGGATACAAGCACTCATCATACAGCTGAAGAAAAACTTAAACCACGCGTTCAGTAGAAATATGCAATGAGACCATACCTTGGCCCATGGCGGTAGGCAAATATCACCTATTGGTTCTCCATCTTGTTTGACACCAAAATGGTACGAGTTTGAGTTGATCAGAAATTCTGGCATGTAAAAGAATTCAGGAATCAACTCTTTCACATCACTTGTATTAGAAAGGCAGTTCCGATATGTTCCTCCAATGCTATGAAAAAGCCGGTCAGCATGATCGAATTTGCCACCCTAAAAGTTGAGATAACAAAGAAGACAAAAAAAAATTATTAGTCGTTAAAAACTTTACCCTGGGTAGAAGACACAAACTCAAAAACACAATAAATCTCGACACTGCCGGGTAGATAAATCACTAAAGGATTAGACAACTTTAGCTATAAACTATAGGAACCAATTATCAATAGTATGAGCAATACTCCAAGTACCTGAAGATTACGGTGGAGGGCTGTAAAAGGTTCCAACCTCAGGAGGTAAAATAGCACAATTCCCATGCTCGAGTAATGAGAACCATAGTAAAAACTGTTTAAAGCAAGAATGATTGCACATCATGTACCGTATCAAAGGTTACGTTTTGAAGGATATACCAAGATGAAAATTCAAATATTACCTGGGAATATCAGGGTCACAGAAGTTACGATATCTATCATCAAAGACCTGCAGAGGTCAACTGGTATTGCATCACAAACAGAGAGCTATAATTATATGTGAACTTACTCAACAAATAAGTATTGACTAACCTCAAACCTTTTAACATCCAGTGCTCCAACAGGTTTTGAAAGATCCCTAAAGGTCGAAGATTTGTTAAAATCAAGAGTCTCCGAAGAATAATCAGCCAGAACCCAAGGGAACACGGGATACTGGGTCAAATCATTGTAAGATCTACCAGCAAGAGTGTTCAGGATCATCAAATACTCAAAGTTTGTTATCTCCCTCCTCTTCCAGCGTTCTCTAGCATTTTCTGCCATCAACAATGCCACACGTCTGTCCACAAAGGAAATAACTCCAGCCTTGTCCCTGTAACCCTTGGGAAACATACTTTCATTTCTATTTATAACTATTAAGCTTCCAACATCTTTGGCATCCTTTTGCGACGCGAAGTTAAAAAATACAGGAGCAGTGGAATCATTGAAGAAAATTTCTATTGCTGTATATCTTAGCAAATATCTAGTCCAATGGACAGCCTTTACCTACAATGAGAAACATTTGAGAAGATAAGATTTAGGACAAAGAATATGAATTAAATCTTACAGAACAGCTTCAGCTCCAATACCTTGAAGATGCTCCATCTCCTGTGCCGATTTATATTGTTAGGATGCTTTTGATGCGCATCATTATTAACAGCACCAATGCTATTAATGGTTCTTCCTCTCTCACAATCTAAATCAAAACTGATGGGCCACTTGAGAAATTTGTGATTTTGGAGTCCCCCTAACTGATCAGACTTGTTGACATCAAACTTCCCAGAAGAGTCAAAGTTTCTGAAGACGGATGACCCTCCTGTACCTTCGACCAGAAACTCACCGAAGAAATGCAAAAATTTTTTTTTCACTGCTAGATGTCCAGCTAACTTTCTCTTTGGTGTAACAAGGACACAGGGGACTGACATGAGAACCTGAAAATAAATCCAAGCATTAGAAATGCTGAATTAGGTCTTTGCTTTATCTAGATGTAGAGACAATTTTTTACCTCACTATCTTCTGATTCCATCTGCGTGGAGGAGCAATCTAAGTCTTCCTTAGCAATGTCCTTCAGATCACCACTCTCTTTTACGACCTCCAAATACTGTCTATCTGACAAGTCCTCCGAGCCAGGCTTTTGCCCACTAAGTTCGCTCTCACTTTCATTCAATTCAGATGAACCCTCATCCGTAATCTTCCTTATCCCTTTCAGCAAGAACCTCTTCATTTGCTCTGGAATATGTGCTGCAAAACCGGATTTGGAATCATTGAAAGGATTAAGAGCCTCAATGCTAGGTGTGGTAGAGGTAGGACGACAAAGCTTTTCATCAAAATGATAATTCCGTCTCAACTTTTGACGGCGACGCCATGCATCCTCTGTTTTATCAAGTTTCCAGTGTGTTACTGTGCTGTTTGGAAATGGATCAGCTGACCAAGGACCCCTTTCATCAATGAGAGAGCGAAAAGTGTGAATCCATTTACCCTATAAGAGCAAAAACCTAAACTGTTAAGCACTGTTATGAAAAGCTCGATATGGGAAGCATAGAAGCAACAAGCCAGTGACAATATTTCTTATACTTACAGCAACTATTTGCTGATGTTCATCATATGCTAGTTGGAAAGAACTCCTCCTGTTGTCGTCAGAGGCAAGAATGACATTTAAACTACTCTGCATTTCATCTTCAAAAGCTTTCTTTTGGTCGGAATCTGCAATTGCAGTTTCATCCAACCTAACACGAAGCTCATGCAACTGCATGGTCCTATCTGCTGTTGAACTCTTGACATATTTTACTTCATCAGCAAACTGGACAAGATGGACAGCAATTTCACTGGCCATAAAGCATAAGTGGGAAAAAAAACGGAAAGAAATAAAAGAGAAGCAAAGTTTCTGCAAACAAGCTCACGACAAATAAAATTCTAACCACATACTGTCCCGCCAATGTTAGACTAACACAGATAGCCACCTTCCGGTTTCATTAAGCCCCGACATTTTAAGTGTTAGAACAGATGTCGTCAACAGTTTAGTTTTAACGAATAATAGCTGTTCATTTTGGTCACTGAGGCACTCAGCAAAACGAGGGACAGAGCGGTAATTGGAAGTTCTTTCAAGGGCTTTCTCAACCAACATTCAGGTGTCTCAATTGTTATTTGCAGAGAACACACTTGTTATCAGGCTAATGAGGATTAGCTCCTTAGGCTGAGCAACACATTGTAAATTTTTCAATTAGTCCCAGACTAGAGAATAACCCTAAACATATGTGAAATAATTCCACTGGACGAGGTGAGTAATGTTTAGTACTCAGCAGCACTCCTCAGCTGAAAAGTATCCCTCCCAATCACCTGTTTGGATTTACCTTTGGGGGTGTATCATAAAGACCAAGCAATAAGGAAGGCAACGACTGAGAGAGTTGAGAAGAGATTAGTAGGATGGAAAAGAGGTAACTTGTCAAAAGGAGGAAAAGAGAAATCTATTAGGAGTACTTTATCCAGCATTCCGGCTTCTCAAGTCCAGTATCCCAACTTATTATAAGTTACATTGTCCATTCCTCTGACCTTGTTTTTTTTCTTTTTTATAAGGTTAAGGTTTCATTAAAGGAGTACCAAGAAGGTAGCCAAAAAATTACAAGTTACAGCATAGCTGCATCAGTTACATTCCGAAAACACCTATAAAATCCATAAATTGATCTAAGTTTTCAGCTATATTTCCTTTACACCAGAAATACAAATTTTGAAGGCAACTATTCTTTACAAAAGAAAGCTAGGTGATTTCTTTTGTTCTCAAAACATCTCTTATTCCGTTCCAGCCAAATGGTCCAAAAGATGCGGAGGGGTATAGTCTTCCAAATTTTCTGACTTTCTGGTATTGCCACATCTAAGTTGCTCTGACACGGGTGCGGATCTAGAGGTCGGATCCTTTGAGATGGAAATTTTAAGATTCGGGGACACGGATCCTAGAACCGACACGGGTACGGGGATCCGGCTAAAAATAATTCAAAAAAAAAAAATATTTATATATATCTAAATTATGAGAAATTTTATGGAATACTTACCTATAACTTGTAAAGTGTGAATTTCTTTTTTATTCTCAAGTTGTAGGCGCTATTTCTTGATTCGGAGCCTACACTTTTTATTGGCCTTAACAAGCCTTTCCCCTTATTAGGTTAATTGATAGAATTTGTTTATTTAGAGTGCATACTTATTTGTAATATATACATATGAAGTTGACTCATATTAAAAAATGTGTGCCTTTAAAGCATGAAAAAGAAAATTTAGTTTACAATTAAATAATTGCTTATTATTTTGATTAAAACTCTAATTATTTTAGTACAATGAAAACTCTAATTTTTATAAATTTAAACTTTTAAACATAGTAATTTGCTATCACCAAACTAACGTGGCAAAATATTACTATAACATATGTATATTATAATATACATATAATATATTAGGGGTAATATCTCAGACTAGGTCTTCTTCAGTCTTCTTCTCTGCGCAGTTCTTCAGTCCTTCTGAGTCATCTTCCCCAACAAAACTTTCTCGATATCTCTGATTTTTCCCGTACAACACACCCATTCAAGCCCTTCCCAATATGCCTCAGTCCAGCAGTCTCTCCCCCCCCCCCCCCAGTTAGCAGCTTTTCTGCCTTCAAGAAAAACACAAAGCTGATGAACACGAAGCATGGAAACTCAAAGATTGTTCAAGACCAAAAGCTTCAAAGGAGACAAAAGGAGTAGTATAAATTACTATATAGCAGCGAAATTGAAAGTATTTCGTTTCTCATCTCTTCAAATCTTTACTTAGGGAAATCAATTTCCCCAAATTTTTGGTCAACGCACCCGATGTAGTCTGACCGGATCCGACACAGATCCCACACCCTTACCCGTGTCAGTGTCGTGTCGACACCGGTACGGCACCGGAATTGCCATGTCCGAGCAACTTAGGCCAACATAGCAGTAGGTCTTTCACATTCCTTGGCATCACCCAATGAACTCCACTCATGTTCAGAAAAAGATTCCAAATTTGTTGTATATGGCTACAATGGAAAAAAAGATGTTCCAAAGATTCTTGGGACCTTTCACAAAAAAAAACATCTGCTGCACAAAGGTACTCCTCTTTTCTGTAACATCTCTTGAGTTAAACATGTCCGCTAGCTACAATCCATCCAAAACAAGCAACTTTAAGAGGTGCAAAAGACCTCCACAATATTTTCCATGGCCAATTTAAATCCCAGTGGAACTCTTTACAAAAAATCTGCCATCCTTACCATCAATCCAAATTTGGGAATCCCTGCAGTTAGCATCGAGGATCACGGGTTCCAAAAAACATAAAAGCTGACCAATTTCATCAACCTCCCAATCATTGAAGTTTCTTCTGAAATTCAATTTCCACTCCAGCCCTGTATAACAGTATGCTATTGTACAATTTTTGTTACTTATTAAACTATACAGCATAAGGAATCTATTCATCAGCTTCTTTTCTCCCAGCCAAACGCCTATCCAAAATCTGATTCTGCTACCATCACCAACTTTCAATGCGATGAACTTCTGAAATTCAGGCCACAACTTGATTATTTGAGTCCATACTCCATAAAGGCACAGAAATTGCACCAGGGGTCCAGACCTCATTTCTACCATATCTAGTGTCGACTATTTGTTTCCATAACTCCTCTCTATTGTCGTTGTATCTCCACAGCCATTTGCACAACAGACTTTTATTGTGAAGTTTCAAATTTTTTACTCCCAGGCCACCAACTTCTTTATCTTTAATAACCTCCTGCCATTTCACAAGGTGAACTTTTTTCTTATCAGAATTCCCTTCCCAGAAGAACTTGCTTCTCATGGAATTCAACTTCTTTTCTACACTGCCAGGGATGGGAAAAAGTGAAATCAAATAAGTAGGTATTCCATCTAGCACGCTATTAATTAAAGTAAGCCTCCCACCAAGCGATAGGTATTGTTTTTTCCAAGGGACCAGTTTTTTACATTTATCTAATAGACCTTGCCAGATCCTTTTATCCCCGATTTTAGCACCCAGAGGAAGCCTTAAATAAATAGTGGGGAACTTCTCAATATTACATCCCAATAGTTCTGCCAATTCATTTATAGAGCTATCTGCATTAACACTGTATATGCAACTTTTTGCCAGATTCACTTTTAGGTCAAAAACTGCCTCAAAAGCTAGCAATATCCCTCGAAGATGAAGAAGTTGCTCTCTATCTGCTTCACAAAGAATCAAAGTGTCATCGGCATATAATATGTGTGAGATGACTACCTCCCTATTGTTTCTTCCTTCAATCTTAAAAACTTTAATCCGCCCCAAACTTTCAGCTCTTTTGATCATTAGACTAAGAATTTCCATCACAATTTACAAACAAATATGGAGACGGGATCTCCTTGCATTAAGCCCCTCTGTGATTTGAAGTAACCCTTAGGACTGCCATTAATCAACATCAAAAACCTGGCAGTAGAGATGCATGACTTGATCCACTCTATCCATTTATTCCAAAATTCATAACCTGCAACAAATTCAACAAACAATTCCAGTTAACATGATCATAGGCCTTCTCCAAATCTAGTTTACATACCACTCCAACCTTTCCTTTTCTAAGATGGTGGTCGATGCATTCATTAGCTACCAAAGCCGCATCTGAAATCTGTCTCCCTTTTAAAAAGGCATTTTGGTTTTCTGAGATCAGTTTCCCTATCACCTTCATTAGCCTTTCAGCCAACAATTTAGCTATGATCTTATATACACTACCCAAGAGAATAATAGGCCTGAAATCTTTAATTTCCTGTGCACCTTTCTTTTTGGGAATAAGAGTAATGAATGTGGCATTTAGACTACTCACAAAGGTTCCTTCTTGCCAAAAATGTCTCAACTGTTTTCATCACATCTTCCTTGACAGTGTTCGAACATTTTTGAAAGAAATACATGTTGAAAATCAAGGGCCTGAGGCTTTATCTCCTTCAAACATCTTAACTACAGCTTCGACTTCTTCACTAGTGAAAGGTTCTTCAAGCCAGATCTTTTCCTCCTCTTAAATTTTAATCAACTCTTCATCACTCCATTTTGGTTTCCACTTTTCTGTCACAGTGAAAAGTTCTTTATAAAAATTGAGAATATGATCTCTGATTACATCTTCTTCCCCCACCAAATTACCATGAATTTGAATTCTATCGATAGTATTATACCTCCGGTGTGCATTGGCTTGTTTATGAAAGAATTTAGTATTTCTATCACCTTGCTTAAGCCAAATACACCTAGATTTTTGTCTCCACGAAATCTCTTCAGCTTTTGCAATTTCCTCTAACTTTTTATTTATGACGTTTCTTTCTAAAACATGAGCCTCCTCATTATGTTGTACATTATTATTACCATGATCCAGCTCTTCCATCTTTGCCATAGCCTTCCTTTTCTTTTCTTCCAGATTTCC
>MU725612.1:70714-81584 GCA_026770625.1 Nicotiana glauca
TAAAGCAGCCTGGTTTGGTAAGTTCAGCACAGTTATCCAGGAATTTCGCATGACTCGGAGTGAAGATGATCACTCTGTATTCTATCGGCATTCTGCTTCGAGTTTCTGTATTTATTTGGTGGTCTATGTTGACGATATTGTTATTACCAGCAATGACCAGGATGGTATTACTAAATTGAAGCAACATCTCTTTCAACACTTTCAGACTAAGGATCTGGGCAAACTAAAGTATTTTCTGGGTATTGAGGTTGCTCAGTCTAGCTCAAGTATTATAATCTCACAACGGAAGTATGACTTAGATATTCTTGAGGAGACAGGAACGACAGGTTGTAGACCTATTGACACTCCGATCGATCCGAATTCTAAACTTCTGCCAGGACGGGGGAGCCTCTTAGCGATCCTGCAAGATATAGGTGGTTGGTTGGTAAATTAAATTACCTTACAGTGACAAGACCTGACATTTCCTTTCCAGTGAGTGTTGTGAATCAGTTTATGGATTCTCCATGAGATAGTCTCATTGGGATGCAGTTGTTCGCATTCTTCGGTATATAAAATTAGCTCCAGGCAATGGTTTATTGTTTGAGGATCGAGGCCATGAGCAGATCGTTGGATACTTAGATGCTGATTGGGCAGGATCACCTTCTGATAGACGTTCTACTTCTGGATATTGTGTCTTAGTAGGAGAAAATTTGGTATCTTAGAAGAGCAAGAAACAAAATGTGGTTGCTCGGTCTAGTGCAGAAGCAGAATATCGAGCAATGACTATGGCGACATGTGAGCTAATTTGGATCAAACAGTTGCTCAAGGAGTTGAAATTTGGTGAGATTTGTCAGATGGGACTTGTGTGTGATAATCAAGCTGCTCTTCATATTGCGTCAAATCCAGTGTTTCATGAGAGAACTAAACACATTGAAATTGACTGTCACTTTGTAAGAGAAAAGATACTCTCGGGAGATATTGCTACAAAGTTTGTGAAGTCGAATGATCAGCTTGCAGATATTTTCACCAAGCCTCTCACTGGTCCTCGTATTAACTACATATGTAACAAGCTCGATACATATGATTTGTATGCACCAGCTTGAGGGGGAGTGTTAGAATAATTATGTAAATAGTAGTAAATAACCCTAATCCCGTATGTATTAGGAGTAGGACATGTTATGCATATATATAGGGCTCATTGTATCATGTTTAACATATGAGAATAATATCAATCATATTTTCTCCCTTGCATTCTCACAGTAGCACCTCTAACAATTTAAGCTTTTAGATGGGTTGGTCATATGAGAATAGTATCAATCATATTTTCTCCTGTGCATCCTCATAGTAGCACCAAGACTCTCACTGGTCCTCGTATTAACTACATATGTAACAAGCTCGGTACATATGATTTGTATGCACCAGATTGAGGGGGAGTATTAGAATAATTATGTAAATAGTAGTAAATAACCCTAATCCCGTATGTATTAGGAGAGACATGTTATGTATATATATAGGTCTCATTGTATCATGTTTAACATATGAGAATAATACAATCATATTTTCTCCCGTGCATTCTCACAAGTAGCACCTCTAACAATTTAAGCTTTTAGATGGGTTGGTCATATGAGAATAGTATCAATCATATTTTCTCCTGTGCATCCTCATAGTAGCACCTCTAACAATTTAAGCTTTTAGATGGGGTGGTCGCACAATTCCACAATTATGATAACAGAAATATGTGTTTCTACAATTTGAGGTCATACCTTTCTAGAAGATTTACAAATATGTGACAACCACCAATCATATTGACTTGTTCGAGGAAAGATGCAAGCAGTTGTTTCTGAGAAACAGCCCGAATAACCATATGCAGAACATCTTCAATGCATGCCATGTCCTGGCTGCTTTCAAAAAATGCTATGAGAGATTTTATATCTGATGCTGAAATATGCTGCCTGCATAAACAAGTAGGAGAACATCTTCAAAAGGTGGTGGATAAAAAGAAATAGTTCTATTTCTGAAAAAATAAAATATGAAAGCTGACAGGAGCTAGAAAGCTTACATAGTAAAGAAGAAAACTCAGTCACTACAACAGCCAAAAGAAGAAAAATTCTATCCTTTCTAGGAAAAAGAAAACTACCTGAGACTCATCTCACCGAGACTCAATAGAAGGAGACGAATTTTATGTATTTCATCTTTGCTAGGTCTCTCCCCTATAACTTGCTTTGTCACAGGATGTAAAAGAGGCTTGCTTCCAATAGCAAAACGAGTTTTGACATTATCCCAGTAAAATTGTCGAATTATGTCAAGAACACGGGGGAGCCTACATAAACTTCTCAGCAACCTTGGATCATTATCGAATTGCTGGATGAGAAACATATACAGTTCACGTTGAACTCTGTAAACTGAGTAGACCCATACAACAGGATTGAGAAATATATGGGATATAGCATCCTTGACTAGCAAATCTGACAAACCTGGCAATAAATTAAAGAGAGCTACATAACCAAAAATTTGGAAAACTGCCTCAAACTGAAAGTTGGAGATAAAGTAGTTAATGAACTCAAAGACAACAAAAAAGAACACACAAGTAGCTTGTGCGACATACCACCATTTGCAACCACATTAAACAAATGTTTTAAAGCAGACAGTGTATCCATATTTAACTGCTCAGGTGGAACTGACTGCAGCAAAAACCCAAGTATTGGAAATCCAGAAAGAAGGAGCATCTGTTGTTGATTGGCTAAATTCTCATCCAGAACAGAAGCTATAAGTTCAATAACTTCAGCAGTTAAACGCTCCTTTGTAATCGGGGTAAGTAAAGCTTGGCCAGCTTGCTTAGCTTCTTCAATTTCATACAAATCAGTCTTGGTGAAAAGAGGGAAAAACACAGAGACGCCCCCAACACAATATATGATCTGTTGAAGCAATCGCCTGGAACACAGCTGTGTCCCGACCAAAACAGTTGCTTCAAATGAACTTTTATCTAATCCAGGATCCACCATTGGTGAAACATTAAACAAACACCTGCCATTACGTGCCTGATACAGAAATTTCAGTATTTTAGTTCCATATGAACAAGCACAAAAAAAAAATCAGAGAAGCAATTCAAGGAGAAAGAAAAAAGAACCTGTGAATTAAGTCCAAATATGATTTTGGATGCAAGACCATCTTTAACATCAAGTACTCCACTGGGCAATGGGTTATCCAAATGAACTGCAGTTTCATTATCCAGGAAGGAATACATGTAGCTAGGTCCTAAAGAATAAATGCCTTGCACATGTTCCGAAGCAATGGAATCGTTGAACAAGTAAACTGGACCAATCTGACCATAGAAAGCAGATGGATCTTTTGAAGAAAGTGTAGGACTCTCTTCCTCATACGAAGGTAAACTGATTTTCGTGCCAATAGTGCAACAAGTCAGAGGCTCATTTACCTTGGCATATCTGCAACCAAATTGTGAAGTTCAGGAAGCTCTTCTCAATAGGAAATAGATCGAACAAACTCTTCTCTAACAAAATCAAACATCAGGAGAGAGAGAGAGAGAATGCAAAATACCTGCATTTTTCAGAGGATACAAGAGTTCCATCCAAATAACACTTCAATTGGCTACCTCCAGAAAATGTCCTACCAATTGTATGTGTTAAACACAAAAAATGCCACTTCTTTCTAACAAGATTGACTTGCAGCACAACGGATTGCCTTTTCTGATTAATTGACTGTAAAAAGTAACAGAGCTATTAATAGCAAAGACATCAAGCAAACGTGGCTTAACAAAAGAGGCTGGTGTAACCTATTCAAATATCATAATGCACTCCAAACTCAAGAGTCACAGAAAGGTAACAAACCCCAAGTAAAACTGAAGCAAATAACAACTTTTATCACCTCATATATAAGTTTATCTTTTCCAAGAACACCAAGGCATCCTCTTCCACTTTCAGTAAGAAAACTGAAAAGTCCCATTGTTCCACCACCTCTAGGAAAGCTTTCTACCCTTAGCCAACAAGTAAAAGAAAACCCCTTATTCAATGGCCACTGAACTGGAGTTTTTATCAAAATTCCCTGCATGAGGGAAGGACAAACAACACATAATTTGAAATGAGAAGTTACTCAGAGAAAGTAGAGAAACGATAACGAAGAGACAACAATCATTCACTTAAACGTATATTGCAGATAGCTATAAAAACAGTTGTTTCAGTTACCGATTCCATGCCATTGAGATCAAAGAAGGCAGTTGGTCCCTTCTCGTTGAGCATTGACAGCATGCTGGTCAAAAGCAATGAGCTGTACTGCTGGTGTGACCCTACTTTCTCACTCCGGAGTAGAGCGAACATTTTGCGTATATCTTTTCCAGAAATGCTATGCCCACCAATGACCTGAATTAATTGTGCAATTTTCAAGACTACAGTGTCCTTGCCCTCTTGGGGAAACCAATCAAGAAGAAAGTTTAGCATCCCTGCTTTGACACAATAAGCTTGATTGGACATTGAATCTCGTATAAGCTGAAGAAAAACATCAAGCCCCTGATTCCGCAATGAGTCACTGCTCTGCCCAGTTAGCAAACAGAAATATCATTTTTCAGAATACTATATTTCCAAAAATAAAAAGGAGATAATTGAAGAGTCACAGTGAAAGCACATCAGCCAATATCATAACAGGAAAAAAGTTAAAGCAAGGTAGGACAGATACCAACCTTCTGCAGGACATTGAGATATAGCAAGATAACATCTTCATTCTGAAACACGAAAGCAGAAAGGAAAAGATAACATGAGAAGCACATTTAACATGTTATTAATATACTAAAACCATGAGGAAACAAAAGCTGCTATTGGGTTTTTTGTAACAAGTACAAGAGGCTGCTATTACTGTCGGTGCACATACAAGAATTTGGACTACTAACCTTTATCACAGGGCTTGCCTTGAGATCAAACTTCCCATCGACCAACATATCCAGCAGAGCATCTAAAAGCGCCTCACTCGGTTGCCATTGGCAGAAGTCCAACAGCAAGCTACGCAAAGTCTGATAACCTGTGCCCACAAGAGCTCGAAATGCAACCTTTGAGACCAAAAGAATAATGAATATGAGTAGCGGAAAAAACACCAGCTTCTCATGCTAAATCATGAACTTGCAAGCAAAGATATTTTCTACAATTCAGACAATGAAAAACATGTACTGTTTCAACAGGACGATAAATCATGGTAAAAGAGAGACATGATTGGGATAAGAAACAGTTTGATGGACTGAGAAACTGAACCCGACCGCATCTATTAGAAATACCAGAATGATATAGTAGTAAGATTGGGTTCAATCTACTCTTCGTTCTAGATAACCCATGACCTTCTTGGTTTTGATTAGACACAGAATTGGCTAGAGAGGATAAAGTGGATGCCTTAGGATTAAGCTTTTCCGTGGGAGTAATGTTGCTGTTGCTTGTAACTGCTGTTTCTCTGTCTTCCCCAAGCGTTTTCGTGAAAACATAGATCCTAATTCCCTTGAAGATATAGCTCATATTCAATTGAAACA
This sequence comes from Nicotiana glauca, assembly GCA_026770625.1. Taxonomy (NCBI): domain Eukaryota; kingdom Viridiplantae; phylum Streptophyta; class Magnoliopsida; order Solanales; family Solanaceae; genus Nicotiana; species Nicotiana glauca. The sequence continues at coordinate 76,215 of MU725612.1, forward strand.
AAAGGCGGTCTGAGTCGTCTGGAACCAACTTTGGCTCATCAATGAGTAAACAATTTCCTGCTTGTTTTATCCATTATGTGCAGATTTTAATACTGATGCATATATCCAGAAATTTTTTTAATCGTTTTTTTCTTGATAAGTTTTTTTTTTTATCGTTTAAATGCAATGTTTATTCTAACCAGAAGGAAGTGCCAAAGCTACACTGCCTACCCAGGAATAGAATATGAAAGGTTCTTCCAGAGAATTTAGCAGAAGCTTTCACAACAGTAACAATTTTACAATAAGGAGAAGACAAAGACGTATGATAGTGAGCCCCTTACTATAATGTGACAAAGGTAGATCATGGATGCATCCTTAATTGCTAATGAAATTTTAGAATATTGGCAAGCTGAAATTTTAGAATATTGGCAAGCTAGTTTCAGGCCAAAAAAATGCCTTTATCAGAAAACAGACAGATCATGGATGCATCCTTAATTGCTAATGAAACCTTGGATTGGAGAATCAAAAATGGAGGCACAGGTATTCTTTGCCAGCTAGACATTGAGAAAGCATTTGATCAATTAAACTGGCCCTATCTAATCAACATACTGAGGAAAATGGGGTTTGGTGAAAGGTGGATTAGGTGGATTAAATTCAGCATTACCACAGTGAAATACTCTGTTTTGGTTAATAGGAGTCCAAAACAGACAGATCATGGATGCATCCTTAATTGCTAATGAAACCTTGGATTGGAGAATCAAAAATGGAGGCACAGGTATTCTTTGCCAGCTAGACATTGAGAAAGCATTTGATCAATTAAACTGGCCCTATCTAATCAACATACTGAGGAAAATGGGGTTTGGTGAAAGGTGGATTAGGTGGATTAAATTCAGCATTACCACAGTGAAATACTCTGTTTTGGTTAATAGGAGTCCTGTTGGGTTTTTTTCTCCACAAAAAGGCCTCAGGCAGGGAGACCCTCTCTCCCCTTTCCTCTTTATATTGGCTATGGAAGGACTAACTAAAATGCTTGAAAAAGTAAAGCAGCTGCAATGGATACAAGGTTTTCAAGTGGGAAGGACCTTAGAAAACTCAGTGATAGTCTCACATCTATTGTTTGCAGATGATACCTTAATATTTTGTGGGGCAGAGAGGTCACAGGTTCTCAACCTCAACCTTACTTTGCTCATTTTTGAAGTTTTATCTGGCCTACACATTAACATGTTGAAAAGTGTCATATATCCGGTTAATGAGGCCTCCAACCTAGCTGAACTGGCTGAGATTCTTGGCTGCAAGACGGGCACTTTCCCTACAACCTACCTAGGCCTTCCACTGAGAGCTAAACACAAGTCAGTTGGCATATGGAATGGAGTAATAGAAAGGTTTGAGAAAACGCTCTCTTCCTGGCAGATGTAGTACCTTTCCATGGGTGGCAGGCTCACATTAATAAACAGTGTTCTTGATAGCATCCCAACATACTACATGTCATTATTCCCTATCCCATGCTCAGTTTTAAAGCAATTAGATAGACTCAGAAGGAGATTCTTATGGGAAGGGAATAGCCTAACCCATAAAATTTCCTTGGTTAAGTGGTCGAAGGTCACTCAACCAAAGTCACAAGGAGGTTTTGGGCATCAGGGACCTAAAAGCTCACAACAAATGTATGCTCTGGAAATGGTTATGGAGGTATGGTCAACCGGGGAATGGGTTTTGGAAAGATGTCATTGATGCCAAGTATGGAGTGCAAAGCCATTGGTGTACCAAAAATAGCTCAACCCCCCATGGGGTTGGCCTATGGAAAAATATTAGCAGAAACTGGAGTGAGTTCTTTGAGAATGTAACTTTAAAAGTTGGCAATGGAATGCATGTGAAATTCTGGAAGGAAAGGTGGATTGGAAGCTCAACTCTGAAGGACTCATTCCCTGGGCTGTTTCAGATAGCCTGCAATCAGAACTCCACTAAAGCTCAGAATAGGGAAGGAAGCACTTGGAATCCCTTATTCAGAAGGAACCTACACGATTGGGAAATCAATGATCTACTGGCACTCTTTGATGCTTTAGAAGGCTACAACATTGAAGAACAACAACCAGACAAAATCACTTGGGGAAGCTCGAAGGAAGGCAAATACACAGTCAAAGCCGGTTACAATCTCATTTGCTCTCAAAATGGGATATTACAGAATTGGCCTTGGAAGCGCATATGGAAGACCAGACTGCCTACTAAGGTAATATGTTTCACATGGACAGCATTGAAAGGGGCATGTCTCACCCAGGATAATCTAACCAGGAGAAACATTATACTAGTTAACAGATGCTACATGTGTCTCCATAACGCAGAAAGCATAAACCACCTATTCCTTCATTGTTCACTTGCAGCTGACTTATGGAATTTCTTTTATTCCATATTTGGATTATTCTGGGTCACCCCTCAGTCAGTCAACGAAGCCTATGATAGCTGGTTTTTGTGGAAAGTTGATAAGGCCATCAGAAGGATATGGAAAATGATCCCAGCAACTATTTTTTGGTGTATCTGGACAGAGAGAAATCGCAGATGTTTTGATGGTGTCTCAACTCCAGCATGCTTCTTGAAGGCTAGATGTTTAGTTAGTCTTTTTAGCTGGAACTTCATGACCCCTGTAAATAGCACTGATCACTTGTTGGACTTTGTTAGCTCCTTGATCCTAGCATAGTTTTTTGTACTTATAGAGCTAACAGTCACCTCTCTTTGTAACTTTTGTTCGCTTTTGCATCTTCTTGATGCCTTCTTAATGATAACACCTTACTTCATCAAAAAAAAAAACACAAGATAACAAAATACTGATACAAACGCTCTTTGTCACATAAAATTTACAAGGTTCTCTGGAAAAAATTGCAATAACGGCTATGATAAAAGACTGCGAGTTGGCACTACAATGGAAATGAGGCCAAAGCTAGAAAGGCGAAAGAAGTGGCAGAAGAAATGCAGCATAGTACATAATTAGCAGCCTGTTCATTTAGGAGGAAGTTAAAAGTAACACCAATTTTCATGTTCTCCATAATTTTGCAACCATTTTACAAACAAATAATGCAACTAATTGCACAAAAGAGAAAAAATATAAGCAGCAGAAACAAACCCACCTTTGAGGCATCATTCCCTGAAAGCAAGCAGGTTAGTGTTTGGAGGACATTCAGAACCAGCTCTTCACCTTTCGACACGTCAAGGTTCCCATTCAGCAAGGATACAACATGTATAAAACACTCGCCATTGCGAAATAAAGCCTGATAATACTGACAACATAGAAACCAATCTCTGTCAACATGTTAACAGAATATGAATAGCAGAAAATATACAGCTACAGAAAATAGAAAAGCATAGAATTATCAGAGTATACCTCTATATCTATCAAAAGTAAATCAATCATCCCAACCAATAGATCGATAGACAATTCTACAAAGTTCCCCCGGTCCTTAACATGAGTAAATGTTTCCAGATACTTCGAACATAAATACAATTTAGCTTTCTGGTCCTCCTCAGAAAGTGGAACAATCTGTTCCCCCAGCAAAGAATCCACATGAAAGAGGTCAACAAAAAAAAAGTAAAGATTAGTAGTAGTCATTGTAAGAGCACCAAAAAATTAATAGAAAATACATAAGATAAATACATGAAAGGTTATTCATTCTACCTTCATCAAATCAAGAATAAGAGGAAGCATGTGATTTCTCAACTTTTCTTCCCAAAACAAATCAAACAAACGATCAACGCAGGTAGCGTTGTGCAAAGTAGAATGTTTCGCATCATTTGCAAGAGAGAAAAATTCTGCGAAGAGTTCAATAAAAGTCTCCATGCTGTTCTGCCAACTATGGATCATCTCGAGAGAATTCACCATGTCTTGGTTTAGAGAAGGACCAGGTTCACTCTGACCACTTTCAGTGTGAGGACCAGCAATCCCATGCCTTTTAGACTCTTGGGCCTGAATGCAGGCAACTTTAAGGACACGAGGAACTGCATCAAGTGTTTTAAAAGAAGAAAGAGTTTTCTCTGCTGAAGACCGCATTATTTGAAGCAGGCTCTTTGCAAAAAGATTTGCAACCCCAGGATTACAAGCAGATTGTTCAAGACCCTCCAGCAAAATTGAGCACTCAGGCTGCCACCAGAAGAAAAGTAAGTTTCAGGAGAAAAGGAAAACTGAATTGCATAAGCTCACATCTTATGAACCGAAGAGTGCAAAACTAGTACTCCCTCCGTTCCAATTTATGTGACACACTTTCATTATTAGTTCGTTCAAAAAGTATGATACATTTCTATATTTGGAAACAATTTAACCTTAACTTTTCCATTTTACCCATTTTACCCTTAATGAAAAGCTTTTATAGCCACAGAAATGTTATAGAATGTTTGAGACCACAAGTTTCAAAAGTCTCTTTTTAAAACTACGTGCCAAGTCAAACTATGTCAAATAAATTGAGCCGGAGAGAGTACACATGTTATGTTCTTTAATTTACTAAACCTGTTAATCTGGAAGAAAAGGCATGGAAGGAAGCTCAGTAAACAGTCGGGAAGGTAAGACATTAAAGGATGCATAATTAACACTTTCGTTAAGACTAAAATTACCAACAAGGACAGTAGCTTAACATGAAGAGAGGTACCATTCTATCCAGTCTCAAGATCGCATAATTTCACCCAATATGAAAACTGAGGAGGAATAATGTTATACTGGGAAGATAACAAGTCTAAGAAAAGTACCAAATACAATTCTGTATCTTCTGAAGAAGCGGATGCAACATCATGCAGAAGGCTAATATGTTTATGCCCAAAAATCCTACTTATGCACAACTAAGAGCAAGCTATAGTTGAGATCCATGCCGATAAAAAAAGGAAATCTTGATGATATGTATTCATATAATGTCTATCAGCAGAAAAAATATATGTAGTCATTTTTTTTATAAGGTAAATTGTATTAATCAAAAGGGAGAGAACTCCCGTATACAGGAAGTATACCAAAAAGTAGAGACTTTAAATCAGAACATAATTCTCTACAAAAGACGCCCAATCTTCTATACAAGTAGGGGCTATATGAGTGCACCAAAAAGCGATCAAAGATAAAAGACTATTCTTAAGATGTGAAAAAGGAGACTCAATCCCGTCAAAAGCTTTCCAATTTCTCTCCCCCACAACTATCCACATGAGAGCTAACAGGGCGAACTTCCACGCCTTTTGCTTTCTTCTTCTAAAGGAACCGTCCCAGCTATATAACATTTCTTTTACAGCGCTTGGTATCACCCATTGAACACCAAAAAAACTCAGGATTGCCCTCCACTTTAACACATTTAATTGACAAAAATAGAAAATGAATTTAAAGAATGAAAAAACCATTTTCTCCCACTTCAAACCAGCTTCCCCCCCCCCCCCCCC
>MU725612.1:81659-95992 GCA_026770625.1 Nicotiana glauca
TTTTCCTTCCACCATGTCTTGGATGTTTTTTTTAATTGGTAAAACAGGACATGGGTATTGGTTGATGATCCTGTCACAGATAATCTTCATAGGTCTTAGATAGTTAGTGTAAATAATCCTAGTCGAAGTAGAATATGTATTATATACATAGGACTCATTATCATTGTTAATATATCAATAATATTTTTTCTCGTGTATTATTTCTCACGTGAAATCAGAGCGGCAGTGAGAAAACATCAGGGAAAGAAAACCCAGCCAAAGACAGTTGTCGTGCTTCAATTCCAGCAACCTTTTAAGGGCTGATTTGTGTTCCCTCCTTTTTCCTTGGTGTTGTGCAAAATTCAACACCACCACAAGGTTCCCAAGAGAGAGGCGACCAAACCCCAGAAAGATTCTCCGAAAAATACCCACTCACGTGCCCCTACACAGCAGAATAGCAAATGGCCTAGCCAGGAAAAGGATGGAGAAGACAACAACAACAATAACAACAACAACAACCCAGTAAAATCCCACCAAGTGGGATCTAGAGAGGGTAGAGTATACGCAGACCTTACTCCTACACCGAAGGAGTAGAGAGGCTGTTTTCGGGAGACTCTCGGCTCAAAAGGCGAACATAGATAATAAATTCTTACCAGCAGCAGAAACCAGAGAGATAATATAATATCAACATTGTAAGAGACGAAAAATAGGTGGAAAGGCAATAACAAAAACCGTTACTTGTTACACAACACTATGAAAATGGGGAAATAATGTGAACACATCATACGCCACTAGCAGTCTAAGACAAAACACGACCAGACTAGCCCCACCCCTGGAATAAAAAAGAAAAACGCTCGACGACCCCTACCTTTCAACCCTAATGCTCGACCTCCAAACCTTCCTATCAAGAATCATGTCCTCGGAGATCTGAAATTGCGTCATGTCCTGCCTGATCACCTCGCCCCAATACTTCTTAGGCCGCCTTCTACCTCTTCTTACGCCTGAAAGCCAACCGCTCACACCTCCTAACTGGGGCATCTAGGCTTCTCCTCTGCGGTGCACAAACCATCTGAGCCGTGCTTCCCTCATCTTGTCGTCCAAGGGAGCCACGCCCACCTTCTCCCGAATAACCTCATTCCTATTCCTATTCCTATCCAGCCTAGTGTACCCGCACATCCATCTTAACATCCTCATTTCTGCTACTTCCAACCTCTGGATATGCGACTTCTTGACTGGCCAACACTAAGCTCCATACAAGATGGCCGGTCTAACCACCGCTCTATAGAATGGAGAAGAGCTAAGGAAAAATAATCGATAGACAAAAGACACTTACCACTGTGACAAAAAGAAGTCCAGAACACAAAGCAATTGTGTTAATAAATATATCCAAAAGAGTGAAAGATCGAATGACTAACCAAGTTATGAGAGCTTCCAGTTAAAGTTGCTGCAAACTCCACAAATGAAACCACTTCTGTTTGAAGAGCTTCAAGTTCATGAAGGGATAGACTAGTGCTTCTGCCATTTGAATCACAACACTGTTCATTGCAATCATCAGGAGAACCTTTTTTTGATAAGGAATCATCATAGGAACCTAGTGATGCTAGGGCAAAATAAAAAAAATTCTCCGAGAAGATAAAGTCCCAAGCTCCTTCTGCCCGGAATACATGTAGCAGTGATGGCAACAACACCAGAATTTTCCTGAACGCAAACAGAACATGATGCTGAAGTGTATAGATAAACGTCCTGTAGAAATGAGAACAGATCAGAAACAAGAGACGGATAGAAAATAACGAGAGCAAGGGAACAACAGCTAAAATGATAGGCACCTCACTAATTCCACAGATCAAATACAGCACCCAAATACATCTCCACAAATGCACAAACAAGATCGACGGAAGAAATGGAAAATAAAAAGATCAGAAAGATTTAAATACTTGCCTTAAGTGACCAGGCAGCTCCTTCTGATTTGAGCATGCTTTTATGCATGGAAAGACTGTAAGGAGAACCCTAATAATCCACTTTACAGAAAGTTCTCCATATGCTGAAGAGATTGGTAAGCTATTTCTGCCAGTGGATGCTTGGCTTTTATCTGCCTCCGGCTCTTCAGGTGAAAGAAGGAAAGAGAAAAGGACAGCACTAAGCTTGGCAACATAGCCGTGCCAATTCTTTAAAAAAGGTGTACTAGGTTTGCTAGAAAGTTTTGTTTCTAGAACTTCATTCCCAGTTGTATTTTTGTCACTAGAAACAGTTATTTCCATGTCATCCTGGGCTAACAAGTTGTCAGTTTTCTCCTCATATTCTTGAAGCATGAATGCCAGTGAACAAAAGCTATTTGCAAACTTCTGCACTCTTCCATTTTCTGATAAAAATTGCAAATTATTCAAATTCCCAAAGCTGAGACCAGGTTAAGGAGATCAACAATCATTTGGAAGAAAAATTATTTCCCAAGATAGAGCAGTATGATAGGAGTCAACATTCTTGTGCTCAACTATCAGTAGTACATTGCAGGACTAAAATGTATAACTGTTCAAAATGAACCGATCATATCTAAATAAGCAATCAAGTTTACAAGGATGACACAAGTGGGAACATGTAAGTAGTGGTAGAAAGGATACACCGCCTCTCTAAGAACCTCCAATGAAAGAACATGGAGCTGGAACATACACGTTAAAACATTAGCATTCCTGCAAGGAGAGATGTAAATGTAACAATACCTTAGAAAAGAAATTAAGTAATATTTCCTTTTTAATGGATTAAGTATCAGAACATGGCTATAAACTTTTTTCAGTTGCTTGACGGAAGTTTCCTAACCATTTCAATTTCTGTTCATCAAACAAAACAAGGCTAGAGACTATACTACACACATAAAATTAGCACAAATATGATCCTAGCAGTGGCAGGGAAGCACAAACACCTATTTACAGATACTAACTTTAAACAACAGAAAGAAAAGGAAATACAAAATATCATGATGCAGCTAGGCATTACTAAATTTGCTGATTGTAGGATCAGATATAAGTCAGAACTCAAATTCTACAGATATGAAACTAAAGAGGTTGAGACTATTAAATTCAAATTAAATTTTAAGGCACTTGACACTTGTAAATGATTTACAAAATCTAAAATTCACCCCATTTGACCCATATGTCAAACCTAAACCTCCACTTATCCTTCCACACAAGAAATGAGCAAATAGCAAGGGAAACTATCCACTATATATCAACTTGTCAAAACTTCTCTTCGTGACATTAGAAGAACATATAATCACCTAGGTGTTAGTACAAAAAGTTAAAACTAGTTTCAAAATCTTAGTTCCCCATACGCCAACCATGGCTTATTAGAATTTAGATCTTAACTTGCCAAATGTCATTAAAAATATAATAGATTAGATTAGATCAATATTTACTTCGATTGAAACAGAAAGTAGTTTGAGCTACATTTGATTTGCCTTTATGCTATTTTAAGAAAAAGATTAGATAATGTTTGTTCGGTTTAGATATAACTTTTAGCAGTACAGGATTGTGAGAACAAATAGACATGACACTCAGAGCCCGTTTGGATTGGCTTAAAAAAAGTAGCTTTTAAGTAAAGTGCTTAAAAGCACTTTTTAAGTGCTGGAGCTGGTTTTATAAATAAGCAGTTACGTGTTTGGATAAAAGTGCTGGAGCTGAAAAAAAAGCTATTGAAGTGTTTGGTAAACAAGTGTTAATAAGCATTTTTTCTATTAAAATTACTGAAATATCCTTAAAGTTGTTAAAGCTATAAAGAAGCTTATTACTATAATATTTTAATTTAAATAATATAAATACATAATAATTAATATTTTAATTCACTTTTAATTTAAAAAACTAAAAGTAGTATCAAGAAAGCAAACGAAAAGTAACCCAATTTCGGTATGAAGAAATCAAACGAAAACAATAATTAATATTTCAAAGAAAATTAGTAAAAAACAAAAAATAGAAAGCAAACAAACGTTACCATCTGGAGAAATATGGAAAGAAAAAGAGAAATAAGAAAGTAGATGCTGCAATTTCGGGAGGAAGAAGACAGCAGTAATTTCAAGTTTTGTACTGAGGGGTAATTTTGAGATTAAGAAAAATTATAAGGGATAAGAATGTAATATCCTTGGTCAAAGCAATATGGCTTTTAAGCCAATTTAAAAAAAATTGGGTTTACCCAACTTGTTGGTTTTGGCTTTTTTTAAAGCAGATTTTATTTAAGCCATTTTTCTAGTTGCCAAACACTTCAAAAGTTAAAAAGGGCTTAAAAGCTGGTCAAACCAGCTTTTAAGCCCATCCAAACAGGCTCTCAGTTTCTTTTTTTGTGATAATTGTGGGAAGAAATCACCTAGTGTTATTGCTTCCGCTGGGATTTGAACCTGAGGCCTCATGGTCCTCAACCCACTTCATTGGCCACCAAGTTGCACCCTTGGGTGCGACATGACACTCAGTTTTATCCAAACAAGATTTAAAAGATCTGGTCCAGAATAAAAAAAACATTATTCTGCTGCCACACATAATAGCAGGATCAAACCTGTTATACCAACAAACAACAAGATACCCAACCACCGTCCAGGGACTTCTCTGATACATTTGTGTGGCTTGAGAGAATAAAGATTAAATTATATCAAAGGCTCAGTTACCTTGCTGTATCTGAAGTTGAGGAATCTTTCGATCTCAAAGCACTGTTAGATGCAACTCCCAGTCCATCCAACAGAACTTCCAGTCCTCCAATACTTCGAAAATGATTCTGACCACGAGGGTTATCAATCAGTGCTAATTGAAGAGCTCTAAGAGTTAGATAATGAAGCGAAATATCTGTATCTTGTTCCTTCATATTCAACCTCTTCATGACACGCAACAGCTCTGGAAAAAAAACGGTGTGAAATAACCATAGTAAATGAAATAACATGCAGAAGGTGCAACCAGAGAACACAAGTCATCTTAATATCTTTGTGCCACGGGGAGGGGCATGAAATACACATTTCAAAGTTATTCAGTTCTGCTGAGGGGAATTTTACTTAGAAAAGTTTATACACTTTTAGCCAACGTACTGATACTACATATGGTTAGCTTGATTACTATGACGTAATCTTAGGTAAGGATCAATCTTAGCTCCTTATTGTTATCCACTGTCTTTTGCCTCACAGAAGATGACAGGTTGCATCCCCATTGGATGCTCTTGTCTAATAAATTATACACTTATTAAATTATATCATGCATCACCTTACCAGGTATAAGAATATTGGTTCTCAATTAGCTTACAATACAAGAAAAAAGGTGAAGTCACCAGTCAGACGGCCCCTTAGGGAACAAGGATGAATATCCTTCACTTAACGTCTCTGTGTAAGGAATAAGTACAAAGTCAGCTTTTCTAATCCTTAACAACCCAGGTCAAAATTGGCTAGAGTGTTCAGGGGTGTAGCCATGCTAATATGTGGATAATAGTTGAGCTCTGATCCACCAAACAGAGCAGTTCTACATAACAGTCGGCCAAGGAATCATGGAAGTTTGACATAAATATTTCCAACTTTCATTCTCTATCACTAAATAGTTGGTACTTTTAGTACTTCCACATTTGGAAAAAAATTGTCCAAATAAGAGGCTTTAACATGAACTATCTTCGTACCTGGTGCTAAGTGAAAACTGATTTGAAATAGAAGATGACAACCCATGGAAATACAGATGATTATGTGAAACAGATGATTTTGATAATTCATTTTCTAAACTGCTGTGACTATGCTTTTCTTGAGCCGAGGGTTTATCAGAAACAGCCTCTCTACCTTCACAAGGTAGGCCTCCATACACGCTACCCTCCCCAGACACCGCTTGTGGGACTACACTAGGTATGTTGTTGTTGTTGTTGTTGTTTGTAGCGGAGAGGTAGAAACTAGAAGCCAAAAAGCTAGTAAGTATTATGTGTGAGAAATTTTTATCAGGCAATACAACAGTTTTTAACTGGCTGCATTTCTACCAGGTTAAATTGAAGTATTGCTTCTTTTTGGTCTATCTAGTATCTAGTTAAGTGAGTTACTTAAGGTCAGAATAAACAAAGAAATGTCAAGACACATGTTAAATAACAATTCTTTTAGTGCCCTCATCATACAGTGTGCTATGGAAAATGTGCTTCTGAAAGAATCTACGACCATTATATCCACCGTATCAAAATAACTACACATTTAAAGAGGTTCAGTGCTGGAAAAGAAAATTGGGACTGCCTACCTTACCTACTAACCAGTTAAGACCACCAGCTTCCATTACAGAGACAATTGCCTTTTGACGCCACATTATCACTGTTTCAGAATCAGACACATCTACACCAGTAACGACATCTCGTATTTCAATAGTTCTAGGCCCAAAAATCTCCATGTGACCACAATTCAACCAAGCCTTTTCGGATTTGCTAAAATGCAAGTTAATAAAGCTACCAATTACAAACACCACATATAAAAGGATGTTTTGGAGAACTGTTGTCTTCTCTGCAACAGGGTTTGACAAAGCTTCGTCGGCCGAAAGAGCACTAGCAATAGCCTTCAGTTGAACAACAGCAGCTGAAATAAATACACCTCGTTATTAAATGTGCTAGATAACTATATATTCGGGCAGGGAACATCTAACAGGATAAAGACACAGTGCAAGTATATAAGTCAAATGTATTTCGGGACTGAGCAACTAAGTGGTAACTAGTCTCAAGAGTGATCTTAAAACTCAACAACAACAACCCAGTAAAATCCCACTCAGTGGGGTCTGGGGAGGGTAAAGTGTACGCAGACCTTACCCCTACCCCGGAGAGGTAGAGAGGCTGTTTCCGGGAGACCCTCGGCAAGAGTGATCCAAAAACTGACTAAGAAAATATAACATGATGGTGCAAAATATGAAATACGGTATATTAAGAAGGTATCAAATTCATTCAAGTTTCCTGCTTCAAAAGATGCCTGCACTTCTTCTATAGCAATGTAAGATCTTAAAGCATGCAAAGGACAGAGGACAATCATGCTCAAGACATAATAAAATGGAAACAACAAACCAACAAACCCTTCCATCATACTGAATCCATCACATTAGGATCTTGGAACAAAGCGTCCCCCTCGAAATCTCAAAGCGTTCCCCTCAAAATCTCTTACTAAATGCACCTACGACAGTGAAAACAAAACATAGAGGTCCCAGTCTCTCCCAGAAGCATCAAATATCCTATCTCTTATGCTTGAAGTCCCTGATAGTCTTTTTTTTTTTTTTCTTTTTTTCTACTCAAATCACGCCAAGCTTCCTTCATACTTGTGCTCTATTCTCTTCCACTCTATTCTTTTGCATATCAAAATCCCCACAGACTACAATCTGAGCCAGAAAAACTACTAGCCAAGTGAGCTTTATTACCATTTAATGGAAGAACGGTACTAACAAGTCAACAACATAGCCACTTTATGCTCTTCGTGGACTTTTTCCCCAATTCCCATAAAACAGTCTGAGCGAAAAAAGATTGACTAGGTACTAAAGAAATGTTAATAGAAGTAAACTATATTTCCAATTAATGGAGGAAGAATATTCAAATTGAAAGACAGAGCATAAAAGACATGACATCAGCATAAGTAAGACCAATATGTTTCACCAATCTGTACAGACAGAATGCAACAAACAGATAAATTCGCACATATAGAGGCAGGCTTAGAAGTAAATCACCCTAACACATGAAAGAATGAGTTCAGCATTGCTTGATTGAAATATACCCTTCATTAATGCTGTAAGCTTCTGAATACCACCATAGTAGCCAAGAACTCTGCAATTGTGCAATGACCGAGTAATAACAGTCAAAGCATCCAAGACAGGCAGCCCTTCAGATGTTATTGTAGATGAAATTTTTGATAGGTCTGCAATTCATCACATTGTTATGGCATAACTGAATTATCATCAGTAGAAACAAACATATACTTCATGATGTAGTATTATAATATCCAATGTCGGAAACATGTACCTGCACTTTTATCAGAATCTTTCTTATACCGCAATCACGATACAAATTAGCAAACAAGAGAACTTTAAGAATAGAACAATGTGGACCGTATGAAAAGAGTTATAGAAGAGCTTTTGATGGAATTGAGAAGGATTTTGTACACTTGAGGAATAGCCTCTTATTCCTTATTTCCTTTTGGTGCACCCACGAGATCCCCGTAGGCATAGAAGATTCAGGGTCGTTTATAGAAAATCATATCTTTTTGCAAGGTTTACTACTTTTTGGTATACTCCTCATGTACGGGTGTTTTCCGCCCATTCTTAATAAAATCTTATTACTTGATCGATCAAAACAAAAAGCAAAGCAACAACAGCCCAATTGAATCCCACAATTGGGGTCTGGGGAGGGTAGTGTGTACGCATACCACCTTACCTACCCAAAACAAAAAGCAAAGCAATTCTCAATAAAGTTAGAATTAGAAAAATGCACTTTTCACCAACCCAATAAAGTTAGATTTAGAAAAATGCACTTTTCACCAACCCAACTTTCTTTTTAACCATGCCAAAGGGCGAAGAACCAACTTACGTTCATTAACAAGTGCTATCATTTGTGCAACTTCCTCAACGAGGAGGGCTATAATTTCAGTAGGATGACCAAATGAGCAGCCAACCACAACATCTCCAAAATGTTGTGAATCCACGGGCTGCATAAAGGCAGGATCCTCGGGAGATTGAAGAGGGTTAATTGGTTCCCAATCACGATACACAATTAGGAATTGCTTCAAAAAGATATGAAATAACCTTCTCTTTTCAACCTGAAAAAAAAAACGCACAAAAGATTATGATGCTTAAACAGAGAAAGTTGGGAAAGAATAAGAGAGAATGCAAGTACACTTCCCACCCAGCTACCTAAAGGCTAAAGCTGATCCACATCATACATTCTCATAGGAAAACAAGGTATTGAGAAACAAAAATCAACTTATATCAAACTGCATGTACCAAAAGCCAGCAGTGACCCTTGATATGAGCATATTCCCACCACATAAATTCTAGAAAGTTAAGCCAGCACCAAGCCCAAAACGTATATAAAACAACATATCATCCATGCCACATCACAACGAGATAGAAAGCTTTCTATATAGACTCGGCCATTATGTCACACCATTATCAGGCCAATGCAGCATTACCATTTTGGCTTAGTTATCAAGGATTTTATGCAATCTAAAAGAGTCAATTCTTAAGAAATTAGGAAAATGGAAGGCAGAACTCTGAATCCATATAAGAAAGTTTAGTTCAATTAGCACTGCACTTTGAGATAATGGCCAAAACTTAAATATCAAAGAGTACACAGCAGACGATCAGAGATTTAACTTTAAGTCACCAATGAACCAATAATCTTCTATCTATATTCAAGAAAGAGAGAAAAATTAAATTGCATGGTTATCTTTTCACCAGTATTGAGCAACACGCTTCAAAGGCGTTTATTTGTATTCTGAAGAGATGAATAAAACACGTACAACCCTATAATTATAAGTGAGCTTATCCACAACAGACACTGATCATGGACAAAACAAGCATAGAAGAAATGCATCGGATTCTGCCAGCCCCATGAACTGATTGAGGAGCTTGTTTTGGAAGCTAAAAAATAAGTTGTGTAGTACAAAGGTAAATCTTAAAGATTTAGACCGTTAATAATTTCAAAACAAAAGTTGGTAGAAAAGGCTGTAACAATGAGAATAAAGCTGGAAAATCACATACTGCTGTCTCAAACAGAGACAGAGAAGTTTTAACTGAATCATCTTTAAGGAACCTAAACACAGTGATTCTTTTTTCCTTGTTGCTTAACTAATAACTAACAAGCCATCAGAAAGACGTATTACCAACAATGAAATCACTATAATTGACCTAACTAGCGAAAGGAGAACATAAAAATCAAAGCAAAAGCATCATTTCCTGGCATCATCAGTCAAATGACCATTCAAAATGAACTATAATACTTTTTACCTTGCTGCCTGTTATCCTGACCTAATCCGCCATCACATAAACTAGCCTTGAAAAACAACAAATTCCACATCCAAAACCATCTTAGTAAGAACGTGGAAACAAACTACAAGTTGCAACGTATCAACAAGTGAAGTTCACTGTTTCACAATTATAAGTTTATAACTGCCTTAGGAACAAAGGGTAGCCCGGTGCACTAAGCTCTCGCTATGCGCGGTGTTTGGGGAAGGGCTGGACCACAAGGGTCTATTGTATGCAGCCTTACCCTACATTTCTGCAAGAGGCTATTTCCACAGCTCGAACCCGTTCGTGAAAGAAAATGAAAGAAACTGCCTAAGGAATACATGAAAGAAAATGGCATCCGCAGAGAATTTTTGGGATCATTACAACATACCTTATCAGGGGCATTCTCGTATCTTGACCAGAGCGTATTTAGAATTGCCTCATCCCCGACCTCACTGAAAAGCAAAAAATGTCATATCTGACCATGCCCTAGAAAATATATGCTGACAAGAGAATCACTTTATATCTACTTACATAGGCTTGAAATTCAAAAGAAAGAGAATAAAAGGGTTATGATGGCAATATGTCATGCTTGTGTCATGTTACAGGTTTTACATGTCAAATCAATTGTCTCTAGAAGTGACTAATGTTAAGAATAAACTTGTGTCACGCTTTAAGAAATATGAGCTATTCAAAATAGACCCCGAGCTACTCAAGCCATCATTGCCCATCAGTAGGGTTGTCTTTGGTTATCAAGACGCATACACCAAGTCTGTCATAAGTCCACACAATTACAAGACCTAGGTCATGTTAATCCAAAGGTCATGTGCGGAAGAAGTAGAACTGAAGAAGTTCACGATAAAAAGAAGTTAGACGAGGTAAATATCCTTTAATAAGGTAAATAATGTAATTGACGTTGTGGAAATCCCCATATACTAGAAGTATACCAATAAGTAGAGAACCTTGATCTCTACAGAAGTCACTAAATCACCTAAACAAAGAGGGACATCATGGCTTAACCAAAAAAGAAACTATGGACAACATGATATTCCTCGATTGTACAAAGTCATTCACACCACCTCTCAGACACTCTCTATTTCTCTCCTTTCATATAATCCACATAAGAGCCAGGGACCAACTTCCGATGTCGAGGGTCTTCTCTTCCTTCTTCTGAAACCCCAACTAAACAGAATCTCCTTTATTGTGTTCATAACTTCGAAAATTCAAAAAGCCACCCACCACAGATGTGCTGCTATTTGATTGCGTCGAGAGGCAATTTCACATCTTCTCTCGAGCATCCACAATAGCACCTGCTTACCTAAATGATCCTCCTCTTCATAACATTTTCAGCAGTCAGTATCATTTTCCTGGTGTCTAACCACGCAAAGAAGGAACCCTTCTAAGCGCCCTTGGGATCTAAGAAGATGCTGAAATCCACTATATGAGGTAAGAAGTACAACCCAAGAAACCAACGACAATCCTAGGCTACTCACTGACTAAGAGGATGGTGCATATGAGAGGATGACCAAACAAATGTTGAAGAAATAGTAACAGTTTCAGCAACCAAGTCGAGTTCATGAAGTTAAAAAACTAAGCTTCAGAAAGACATAAATTAGCAAGAAAAGAGAAGCCATAGGTTTTTGGTGTATAAGTTGTGAGCTTTATTTGGTGAAGAAGGTTGAAACGTTATGTTCCAACCTGGTTCTTGGTTTGTTCTTTGATGAAAGACAAAGAGGAACCAAGTCGCATGAGAAACCCGAAAAACATTAGTATCTAGCGGAAAACTTAACAGAGGGACTTTTTGGTCAACTTTGACAGACTTAAGGGATGTCCTTTGTTAAGTGAGATATTATAAGGATGTTCTTAAAGTCTAGGTGAAACATTAAAGATGATATTGGTTAAAAACTCTTTGTACTTTAATATGATATTTTAAAACAAGCTATTATGGGGTACTATTTGGTTTCATAAACTTTACCATAACCAAATCCACAATCAGCTTTGTGGTGTTTGGCTTCAAAAACTTGTCCAGTTCTATTAGCTTGGTTTTGGATATTGAGAGTCGAAATACATAGAATGCACCATTTATGTATTGGCGAAATACATAGATAGTCGCTCAAACTTGACATCAACTCTCGGACAGGCACTTCACTTTTACAAGTGATCATATAGAGATCTCTACTTGACACAGGTGTGCCTCTTAGACACCTTAGTTTGACCTGGCACTACTAGTGCCATCTTTACAATTGAGCGTGTTTCCAACTAAAAAATACAGTGGAATTCTTGTTTACAGTGAAAAGATAAATTAGATTCATCCAAGTACATGAATTTACTTAGCATGTGTCTTAAGGAAATTAATTTAAGAATACATGATGGTTTAAGTCATCTACTACAAAAAAATGAACGTTTAGAACTAAATCATGATCATGTACAAGACTAGGTACATACTAGAAGAATTCCTACAAAATACTTATCTATTTATGTAAGCCAAGATGGAAGAAGGAAGAGGTATGCTTTTCTGCATATGTCTTCAAAAGACACTGATTTATTGAGAGTATTCCTTCTCTCCCGAATTGCTAACATGAAGGCCTCAAGATTTGAATTTTTTTTTCTTAATTCAAACATTTTCTAGGAAGAAGTTGCACCTAGAGTAATTGGTTTACTTTAAATGCCAAAACAAAACAAAAAACACTATACAGATAATAGCTACCACAGACTAGGGTTACCTGAAGTGGATGAGTGGAATAGGTGGGGAGAACCTCTCGAGTGGTGAACCAGAACTCGATTCTCCACCATGGCTACCCGAACTCCTTCGGATAAGGCCTGCGACACCCTTTACAATGTTCATGCTTCACCCCAAAGTATTGAAAAAAACACGATCAAGACTTGGAAAGCCAACAATCAATGCAAGAAAGACTATTCCAGCTCACCATCACTTCATCAAACCTCAATACTTGTACCTGTTTTTCCCACACAAATTAACAGTTTAGAAAGCTTTTCAGATAAAAATCAAATAAAACAAAGCCATGATTATATTTTACTAGATTACAAACTCGAGTTTATACTCAATAGCTTAATACACAGAACTTTGACCAGCTTATCAATGAACTTTTTACTCAATAGCGTCAAGCATTCATGATTAACGGTACAACAATAACAATAATACTTTCAACATCTATACATTAGTTTAGCTATTTGATATCAGCTTCGTATAATAATTAAAAAAAAGATTACTAATGAAATTAATTTGTGAATTTAATAAGGTGATGATTTAAGAGCGGGAATAAGTCAATGGAGGTCAATGATTGAAAAGATAAATGCAGAATTTGATGCAAGTAAAATGAACAATTTACCTTGTCGAAATCAATTAGAAGAGCCGATCAAATGGGGAAAATTTTAGGGTTTTACGTATGAAGATTCAAGATCTATGATTGGGTTTGAAGATTTATAATAATTGCGTGAAAAGAAAAGGATTAAAAGCTAAAGAGAGATTATATTACACTAACAATAATATTGACATCTTCTGTAGCAGGAGATTTTACTTAATGTCGAAATTACCCCTGAGACCGTGAGACCACGGAGTTGCCGATAGGGAGTTTGCCAAAGTTACCACGTAGTTTAGTTCTTTGTGCTTATATTTGACCGCTAAATGAGAACTAAGTTGATCTAGGGCTGTTTATCGGGCGAATTGGATATTTATTTACTCTTAACGTTTTAGCTTAGATTATCGGCTTTTAAATGTATTGTTCCGCTAGCAACCCGATAAGATATCGGGCGGATTGATATCGGTTTAGCTCTTATCGGACTATTTATCGACCTAATTCAATCTTCATACGAAGCACTTTTACATATGACTTTAAAAATATATTTTGCTGTTATAGCAGTTAAGCAGAAGCCTTTCCATGCACTTCGTATGTTGAATTTTCGTTTTATACCACTGTGTCTCAACTTAGTTCTACTTCTTTTAGATGCATATAAATTTACAAATTAAGCAGTTACTGATATGAATATTGTACCTATATAACTTTCCATGTCGGTTTTCACTTTGTCATTTACCATAAATTTGACATTGAACTTTACTCAATGAACTCTTTGGTAGAGTAGGGGTGTCCACATACTGGAGATACTGGTGCTTCATCCGGTAACTACTTTGTAAAATACAAATTTACTAATTGCGTTATATATGAACTTTCTGCCTTTTTGTAAAGTAATTAACAAGGATTATGTTACATATTTTTTATGATTCTGATTATTTAAGAATTAGGCGTTAGAACTTAGAGATAGAGTACTGGAAGAGTGGAAGACTGAAGTGGAAGGGCTTATGATATTTAATATATATATATATATATATATATATATATATATATATATATATATATATATATATATATATATATATATATATAT
>MU725613.1:2243-42640 GCA_026770625.1 Nicotiana glauca
ATGCTTATTGTAATACGGTAGAAGAGGAACTCGATGGTGAGCCGTGGTTCCATGATATTAAATAATACCTCAGAACAGGAGCGTATCCGGCACATGACACAGGGGATCAAAAGAGAGCTATTAGACGATTAGCAAGTGGATTTTTCTGTAGTGGAGGGGTTTTGTATAAAAGAACCCTGGACCTTGGTTTGTTGAGGTGTATGGATGCAAAGCAAGCTACAACAATTATGGTAGAGGTACATGCAGGAGTTTGTGGGCCACATATGAGTGGGTATGTGCTAGCAAAGAAAATTTTTAGAGTAGGATATTACTGGCTTACTATGGAGCGAGACTGTATCAGATTTGTGCGCAAATGTCATCAATGCCAGGTACATGGAGATTTGATCCATTCTCCACAATATGAGTTGCACACGATGTCGGCACCGTGGCCCTTCGTTGCTTGGGGTATGGATGTCATCGGGCCGATCGAGCCAGCAACATCTAATGGGCACAGATTTATTCTGGTTGCCATTGATTATTTTACTAAATGGGTTGAAGCGAAGACATTCAAGTCGGTAACCAAGAAAATAGTGGTTGATTTTGTACATACAAACATCATTTGCCGGTTTGGGATTCCGAAGGTGATTATCACAGATAATGGTGCCAACCTTAACAGTCATTTGATGGCAGAGACATGTCATAAGTTTAAAATTATGCACCACAATTCCATACCATATCGTCCTAAGGCGAATGGAGCAGTTGAAGCAGCCAATAAGAACATTAAGAAAATTCTTCGGAAAATGGTGGAAGTATCGAGACAATGGCATGAGAAATTACCATTTGCTTTGTTGGGATATCGCACTACCGTTCGCACTTCGGTAGGTGCAACACCTTATTCATTGGTGTATGGCACGGAAGCAGTAATACCTGAAGAAGTTGAAATACCCTCCCTTCGAATCATTGGAGAGGCAGAAATTGATGATGATAAATGGGTTAAAGCTCGATTAGAACAATTGAGTTTGATTGATGAAAAAAGACTGGCAGCAGTATGTCATGGGCAATTGTATCAACAGAGAATGGCCAGAGCCTATAACAACAAAGTGCGTCCGCGAAAATTTGAAGTCGGACAATTGGTATTGAGGCGCATCTTACCTCGTTGGGCAGTAGCAAAAGGAAAGTTCGCTCCTAATTGGCAAGGACCATTTGTTGTATCACGAATGCTGTCTAATAGAGTGTTATATCTAACAGATGCGGAAGGGAAATGCATAAAAATGGCCATCAATTCTGACGCGGTCAAAAGATATTATGTATGATTTCTTGATCTTCATGTATCTAATTGTATTGGTCATATTTTGAAATTGAAATGATGAAGGGATTTTGTTTCGCTATCCAAACACATTATCCATTGCTATCCCTTTGAGCCTTATTACATTATTCTTTCATACCCCTCTTTCGGAATCAACAACAAAGTAAAAAAATAAATGATGAAATGTCAAAGAAAAGAAGAAAAAGGAAAAGATGAAAAAAAGAAGGAAAAGGATGGAAAAGAAAAAGAAGAAGAAAGAAAAAGAAGAAAAAGAAAAGAAAAGAAAATAAAGACAAATGCAAAGAAGAAAGAATTGGAAGAAGGAAACATCACAAAAATAAAGCGATTCTATGTTCTGAACTACGTTTTGACTTGATCCCGAAAGGGTACGTAGGCAGCCTCACTGAGGTTCAGTCATAACAGAAAGAAAATCCAAGAGTCCCCAAAAAAAATTTGAAACTGGGGCAGAAGTAATGTTTATTGAGGAAGATATGATTCCGGAAGTTGTAATTTTTAAACCCAAGTTGGAAATTTTGAGCCTTTATACCTTTCTTTCTAAACCCATCCAAAAGCCACATTACGGTCCAAAGAAAGACCTTCTGATCAATTTCAAGGGATGACAGTACAAGTAGGTGAAGTAAAATATTCAATGGATAACACTCTGATACCTGAGGATGAAAAATATAAAAAATGAGAGAGTCTTATTGGTGAAAACCCTGGCGGGCACCGTAAGGCGATGTGAGTTGAGAGAAACAAAATGAGAGAGTCTTATTGGTGAAAACCCTCACGGGCACTGTAAGGCGATGTGAGCTGACGAAAATAAAATGAGAGAGTCTTATCGGTGAAAATCCTCACGGGCACCGTAAGGAGAAAGTGAGAAAGAAGTTTGTGGGGGAAGAGCAGCAAAGCAAGCAAATTGGGGTTTTGTCGAAAATCGGTTGGTGAAATGAAGTTGGCAAAAAATCGCAATTGACAGTTGATTGGTTGGACAGACTGGGTCGGTTAATCCGAACGCATGGAATGATCAAAAGAATCAGCCTTCCCACTCAGATAAGTCTCGTCCTTTTATTTTTTAAAAGTATTTCTACCCTCAAAACTTCAAGGTCATTGCATTTCATTTTTTCTTGGAATCTGTCTATAAGACATTATCAGTCGAAGCTAACTACCAGCTTCTCAGTTATAGGAAACAACAAGAGAGAGACATAAGGAAAATAGTTGGGCATCGAGATCAGTAAATCTTGAAAGACAGCCAGAAGATATGGCGAGGCAATACAAGAAGCAAGACGGAGCAAATTCAAATGTGGGAGCAAGGCCAACAAGAATGCCAGCAGCTAACCACCGTTTTATACTAACAAATTGTTCTTTGATTAGAATAGGGATAAAAGATTCAAATTCTTACTAATCACTTTAAAGTGAATGTGACCAATGTGGATAACAAGGGAGCACAAATTTTGGCAATCAGGCACCCACCTGGAAAATAAGGGAAGACAGTTCAAAAGAAAGCAACAATGCGCAAAGGAATCCATTTCAACCTCGATAATCAGGCACCCACCTGAAGAATAAGGGAAATATAAACTTTAATTCTCAAATTGCATGATAATATGTTACACCCAGTTATCAAACTGGGGCAAAAATTTTCTTTGTTTTGTAAATTGTAAGCAGGAGCCCACCTGAAGAATAAGGGAATATTTTTTTCAGAGCAGCGCTCTGGCGCCCACCTGAAGAATAAGGGAATATCTTTGTCAAAATAGCAATCAGTTGCCCACCTGAAGAACAAGGGAATACTTTTCAATTTCAACAATCAGGCGCCCACCTGAAGAACAAGGGAATCTTTTTCAAGATTAGCAATCAGGCACCCACTTGGAAAATAAGGGAAGTATAGCAAAATTTCATCACAAGTTAATATTCAGTAAAATCATGCACCCAGTTATCAAATTGGGGCAGAAATTTTCTTTGTTTTGTAAGCAGCAAGCAGGCGCCCACCTGAAAAACAAGGGAATACTTTTTCAAGTACAGTAAGCAGGCGCCCACCTGAAGAATAAGGGAATGTCTTTTTCAAGCAAGCAGCAAGCAGGCGCCCACCTGAAAAACAAGAGAATACTTTTTCAAGCACAGTAAGCAGGTGCCCACCTGAAGAATAAGGGAATACTTTTTCAAGTACAGTAAGCAGGCGCCCACCTGAAAAACAAGGGAATACTTTTTCAAGCAAGCAGCAAGCAGGCGCCCACCTGAAAAGCAAGGGAATACTTTTTCAAGTACAGTAAGGAGGCGCCCACCTGAACAATAAGGGAATGTCTTTTTCCAAAGTTAGCAAGCAGGCACCCACCTGAAAAATAAGGGAATACTTTTTCAAGCAAGCAGCAAACAGGCGCCCACCTGAAAAACAAGGGAATACTTTTTCAAGTCAGCAAGCAGGCGCCCACCTGAAGAATAAGGGAATGTCTTTTTCAAGCAAGCAGCAAGCAGGTGCCCACCTGAAAAACAAGGGAATACTTTTTCAAGTACAGTATGCAGGCGCCCACCTGAAGAATAAGGGAATGTCTTTTTCAAAAGTCAGCAAACAGGCGCCCACCTGAAAAAACAAGGGAACACTTTTTCAAGCAAGCAGCAAGCAGGCAAGCACCTGAAAAATAAGAGAATACTTTTTCAAGTACAGTATGCAGGCGCCCACCTGAAGAATAAGGGAATGTCTTTTTCAAAAGTCAGCAAGCAGGCGCCTACCTGAAAAATAAGGGAATACTTTTTCAAGCATAGTAAGCAGGAGCCCACCTGAAAAACAAGGGAATACATTTCAAGCAAGCTGTAAGCAGGCACCCACCTGAAGAACGAGGGAATACATTTTCAATTTCAAACAAGCAGGCGCCACCTGAAAAACAAGTGAATACATTTCTAGCAAGCTGTAAGCAGGCACCCACCTGAAGAACAAGGGAATACATTTCAATTTCAACAAGCAGGCGCCCACCTGAAAAACAAGGGAATACTTTTTTGAGCAATAGTAAGCAGGAGTCCACCTGAAGAATGGACACAGTCAAGATCAAGACAATTCAAGAATAAGATAGTAGATATGATTTTTTAAATCATAGAGCATAGTTTAGACTAACTTCTTTTATCTTTACAACGATGTAGTAAGGGGATCAACAAGCAGCGACAACAGCAACAGTAATGAGATCACAGCTCCCTGGTAGTCCCAACTACCAGACAGTCCTGAACTACACTGACCTGATTCCTGTTTAGCCCAGGATATGTAGGCAATCCTTGAAGAAGGATGTGGTCAAAACTGTTAAAAAATGCTTCACACGGAATGTGAACGGGCAAAAATCCCTCATTATTGCTCACTTATCTTTGCACTGAAACTCTGCGTGTTCCCGAGCAAAGAGGGGCAGCTGTGAGCACGTGATTTTTGCCCTAAGCAAATTATTCCAAAATATATACAAAATAATTTTTTGAATTTTTGTGGCAGTTTGTTGATAATTTTTTGCTTAATAATAATGCATAAAATAGGTGAAAATACCAGGATTTTTCTAATTGTTGGAAACAAATCAAAGAAAATCAAAATACACATCTATTTGTTTTTTAATTAGAAAATACTAAAAAAATAGAAATTAATTACTTTTTCTTAATTTTAGTAAAAAATCAGAAAATAGCGAAAAAAAGAAAATAGAAAAAGAAAATAAATACAAGAGTATAATACAAAAAATATAGAAAAGAAATAAATACAAAAATACAAAAATACAAAGAAAATATAATGCAAAATAATAATACAATACAAATATTAGGCTAAGTACAAAATAGGAAAATTAGTAGCCCAATACACTGACCAGGCCCAAAAGAAACAAGCCCGATCTGCCTATACAACCCAAATCACACCGTTTATGAATAATGAATCTGGACCGTTGAAGCTTTGATCAAACGGTCCAGAGTAACGGTTGTTTAATAAACAAAACGACGTCGCATATTTGAATTAATCTGAGCCGTTAATAACATCAATCCAAGGGTCATGATTAATTGATCACTTAATTGAAACGACGTCGTACATAGGGCAATTGAATCTGAGCCGTTGGTTCATTTGATCCAACGGTCTCAGATATTCCATAGCTTTTAAATATACAAATATTACATACACAATTCATAATACACACTTCGTCCCTAAACTTCAAACCCTAGCCGCCCTAGGTTCCTCTGCATCCCCACCGGAACCCTACCGGCGGGAAATACAACTAACGCGGATGAATCCACCCTTAACACCCCACAACCACCTCTGTCTCCTCTTTAACCCCATCTAAGGGGCTTCCCGCGAATAAGCCTGGAAGTCCTTGAATCTTGCAAAATGTGTCGCCGGAACCCTACTCCGGCGAACACCCTTATTCCAAAACCACCCTGTTTAACTCCATAACACCCAGTTTCCCTTTCCAAGAGTCTTTTTCACAAAAACGGAGACTCGATGAGTCTGCCTGAGAAATAAAAATCCAAGAAATAGTCTCCTGAACTTCCAAAGTTCCGGATAATCAAGAAAAGTGAAGAGAAATGAAGAAAAAGAAAACAGAAGAAGGAAAGAAAAGAAAAGAGAAAAAAAAAGCTAAGTAGTTCGAACTCTGTGTTTCTTGATCTTCTTATTTGTATGGCTATAATCTCTGTGCTTCTTGATCTTTCTTATTTGTATGGCTATAATCTCTTTGCTTCTGATCTTTCTTATTTCTGTGAATCGCATGGCTATAATCTTTCTTCTATGATAAAGGTCTTAGTCAAATTATATCAGTATCATTCATAATAGCCACACTTAGATTTCTAGGGTTTTACTTGATAAAATTAAAATTAGTAATTAAGTCTTCTGTTGATTATATTCTACCTCTGATTAATTTGTTCCCTTGAATCTCGTTAATTGATTACTTAGATCTAATTTGATGTTTATCTGTGAAACTGTCTATTGTTTGGCTATTTTTGTAAGTCGATTTTGACTTTGAGTTTTAGTTTCTGATTGATAAAGGGGTTGAAATGGTAAATAAAAGGAAAAGGCATGGCTAAATAGGGAGGATTAATTGGTATACTGTAATAAACCTAAGGGATTAAGGGTATATCTGGTAATGCTGCCTGGTTCACTGGTAATTAGATAAGGGACAAGGGGTATTCTGGGCATAATAGAAGGGTAATTAAGTGAAAATTGAAAGCAAGTGAGGGTAACTTAGATAATTAAGGGTATTAGAATAGTGTAGATGCCACTAGAACCTTCTAGAAGAGGTTCTAGTGCATTTACGATTAAATTAAGTGTAGTGATCTGAAAATAAATAATAAGCTGAGGGGTGGGAAAATTAGAATATTAATTTCAAAATTCCCCCCCATTTTGTTCTATAAATAGGCCTCATTAGGCCAAACTCGAGGGGGGTTCTTGGAAAAGTTTGGAAGGTCTAATATTCTGAAAACCTTTCTAATCTCTGAAAATTCAAATTTCATAGTTCATCTTTAGGAAATTCTCTAATAATACTACTGTTCCATTGATTCTGGCTCAAGTTTAAGTCGAAATTCTCCTGAGTTTTTGGTATTTCGACTGTTGATTCATGCTTATTTGATCTGGATATTGGTTGCTGAAGTTGTATATTGCTGTGGTTATTATTTGGGAAGTTGTTTGGTTATTCAGAGGTTTTCTTTATGATCAAATCTGGTTACTGTGTATTGCTGTGAATCTGCTGGTTCATTGTTGCTGGAGTCATGTTATTGTTGATCTTCCTCTTCTTATTTGCCTTAGAATTATCGGATTCATTTCATATTTCCAGGTACACTTCTGAAACTCGAAGATGTAATCAGAAATTTGAAGATATAAATGTTCGACTGGTTTATATTAGCTTTGGATTATATTTATTTTATAGATGTAGAACTAGATAGATTCATATGTATTTGTTAGGTGAATCGTATGTATATTTGGACTATATGGATTGTGGACTAGGACTGTTAAATTTTTAGTAGCTTAGTTTAATTACTACATAAGAAATCACATATGTGAATTAGGTTAATAGAAAAATAGTTTCATTAGATTTAAGATTTAAAAATTGAAAAAAAAAATGTTAGAGTCTATTTTGATCGAGATTTTAAATTTTCAGTTGTGACGAATCAGAAAAAATGAAATGAAATTTTAAAAATTCGTTTGTTATACTTAGTTCATGTTAGTCAGTTTAAATAAGTAAAAGTATGAGTTCTTCAGATTCGAATTATGATTAGTTAATAATGTTTCAGATTAATTCCTGCTATGTAAGAAAAGTTGTAATGAGTTTTCAATAATGAGTGCTTCAGTACGAACGAATTTGTATTTCAATTTGAATAAAGTTTTCTGTAGTTTAGTCTTAATATTTATAATTGAACGAAGAATAACTCAATTCTGCACTTGAACATGTGGTATCTCAATTAATAAATAATTATATAAGTCAGTTTATAACGATAGCTAGTATACAAATCATTTAATAATAGGTGTGATTAATCTGAATAAGTCAGGCCAGTAACATTCGAATAAGAAATCAACGTTAGTGCCTTGATTAATTTCTGATATTAAGAAGTATGATAACTTTGTAAATCCAATACTAGATTTGTAATAACGTTCAAGCCTGTTTTGGATTCGTTAGTAATCTGGGCCTGATCTCGCAAAATGCCCAGATCCAGTAGCAATAGCCTTTTGTGTCCACTTGGGTGAACCAATGTATACGAATTGGGCTAAGATGAGCCCTGTGCACAGCTGTGCGTTATCCTTCACTGGCCTGATTTCAAGGCCCANGGGCCCTTAATTAATTGTTATAAAATACGTAGATTTGGAAGGACCGTTTAGCGAATTTCACGGCCTTTCCCAAAGGTAACAAGACGTAGATATTTTCGGCGCAATTTATAATATACATTCTCAGGTACGGGTGCACATTTATGTGATCGAAATCTAAATCTCAACGAAGTCGAAATGTATTAAAAGCCACAGGCGTACTGGTACGGTGTGGCCCGAAATGCATTTTCACGACGTTGCAATTCTTTTAAAAAGTGATAAAGCGGAATATTAATAATGCACATAAATTGGAAAATGTAAAGAAATCATATAAAAACAAATACAACAGTTGAGCGACTGTGCTAGAACCACGGAATTCGGGAGTGCCTCTCACCTTTTCCCGGATTAACAGAATTCCTTATTCGAATTTCTAGTTCGCAGACTGTAACAGAGTCAAACTTTCCTCGGTTCGAGATTAAACCGGTGACTTAGGACACCGTTATATTCTCAAGTGGCGACTCTGAAAATTTAAATAAACTAATCCCGTTCCGACTGTCCTTAAATTGGAAAAACTCCTTCCCTTTTATTATATCCCTTCCCGGGGTGTAGTAAATACGCGAGTAAGAAAAAGGAGGTGTGACTGTCGTCACGTGAGTTACCACCCCGTTTCCCCCTTATTGTGTTTCTTCATGTCTCAATATTAGTATTAGAGTCGATCGGGTGTAAATGAATTGGTTTTGGTTGAAAATAAGGCACATCGCCTCATAGAAGGAAGCTTATTATAGAAAAGTCAACCAGAAGTTGACTATATGGTTACAGGGCTCGGATGTGAATTCCGATGGTTCGGTTAGCTTCGGGAGGTGATTTGTGACTTAGGAGTGTGATCGGAATTGAATTCGGAAGTCCGGTATAGAACAAGGCTTGAATTGGCGAAGTTTGAATTTTGGCGGATTTTGGTTGGTACGTGAGATTTTGATCCGAGGGTCAGAATAGAATTTCGAGAGTTTCAGTAGCTTCATTAGGTGATTTTGGATATGTCTGCAAATTTTCAGGTCATTCGAACGTTGTTTGGTTGGGTTTTTGGTTGAATGCGCATTTCGGAAGTTTTGATGAAAGCTAGGCTTGAATCCGATGTACTTTATTGGTTTTAGAATTGTTTGACGTGTTTCGAGGATTGGAACTAGTTTGGATAAGGTTTTTAGATGTGTTGGTGCTTTTGGTTGAGGTCCCGGGGTGATTTCGGAAGGTTAAACGGGAATTTTGAAGTTTTGCAACAGGTCTATATTTTTAAGCTTCTATTATTTCCGCATCTGCAGAAAAAGGACCGCAGGAGCGGTTCCGCAGATGCGGCCAATTGGTCGTAGAAGCGGTCCTGGTGAAGGGCGGGTATTTACACAAAAGCGGAAGAATTTTTGCAGAAGCGGACACCGCAGAAGCGGTCAAGTAGACCGCAGAAGCGGTCGTAGTGAGTTTTAGTGAAAACCGCATAAGCGGTATAAAGACCGCAGAAGCGGTCCCGCAAAAGCGGTAGCGGGACCGCAGAAGCGAAAATATCAGAAGGGTTTAATGAAATAGTGTCTTCGAATTTTAGAAGTGAGAAAATATTTTGGGACTTCGGAAAGAGGCGATTTTGGGTGATTTGGAGAGATTTCGAAGGAGATTCCATCAGGTATGAACTTGTAACCTCAAATAATATTTTTATGGTATAAAAACAAGGATTAAACACCGAAAATTGGAGGAATCAAAGGGTAAAAATGGAGGTTATGGCTTGAAGCCTAAGAAAGTCTAAAGCGACGATTTGAGGGGTCAAATGAACTCCGATTCTTGTGTACTTTATATGTACGGACTTGTGGTGAGACGAGGATTCCAGAAATGTGAATTTCATAATTTTTTTAAAAGTGGGCCCGGGGCTCGGGTTTTGCCAACTTCGTGGTTTTTGTTGTTTTTTGAGTCTTTTCGATTGTGTTATGGTTTATTGGCCTACTGTGACGTATCCCTTATGGTTTTGATCAGACTCTATACGCGAGGAGGTATATTTGAGAGGGAAAGCCATGGCGAGCTAGATTATAGGCTGGCTAGAGGTGAGTATTACTTGTAAATGATATTCTGAGGGTTCAAAACCCCGAATTTTCACATCTCAGTGCTGTGTTGAGGTGACTTGCACGCTGGACCTGAGCGTGGGGTAGAGCACCGTTGGGGGTCGTGACTTGGTCCGTCCCGGTTGTTGATTTTTACCGCATAATTGTAAATGATTTGTTGTTATCATTATGACTTGGGCTCATAGCCATACTTGGGGCTTATTGTCAATTGTTTGAACTCTTTATGGACTATCATCACTGTTTCCCTCACTACTTGAAATATTAATTGAACTCAGTCCATGTGATTTACTTCATGAACTCAGCTATATTTTACTCAACTTGGAGTTTTAACTGATAAATGAACTATTGTTGAGCTGAGTATTATTGTTTTACTGATGCCCGGGAGGCTTTTTGACTATTTTTAGACTGATTGAGGCCGAGGGCCATATGTGAGGGCATGAAGAGTGATGTGAGGAGGCTTTCAGGCCTCGAGTGTTCTGTGAGGAGGCTTTCAGGCCTCGAGTGTATTGTGAGCAGGATGTCAGGCCTCGTGTTGATATTATTCAGGCTCTCAGGCCTTATTGATAGCGCTTGGGCTGAAGGTGTCCCTCCGGAGTCTGCACACCCACAGTGAGCGTGGGGTACCCCTTTGAAATGAACAGTGGTAACAATGACACTGTCATACGTGTTTCGGTCAGGTAACAATGACTGACCAGTCAGGTAACAATGACTGACTAGTGGTAACAATGACACTGAAACACATTTTGGTCAGGTAACAATGGCTGACCCTACTTGTGTACTCTTGTTTATTTGATTCCTTTCAAGAGAATGATTTGCTATGTTTTCATGAATTCTACTGTTATTTGGTTTACTGCCTAAGATAACATTATTTGTGCCCTTTTGGGACTTTATACTTTCAGTGTTATTCACTTTTATTACCACTGAGTTGGAAGTACTCACTTTACTCCCTGCACCTTGTGTGCAGATACAGGGCAGTCTCAGACTGAGTGATTCTAGTTGATCTAGAGTACTTTTCGGGAGTATTTGAGGTAGCTGCACGGCGTTCGCAGCCGATGATTCTTCCCTCTATCTTTATCCTTTACTTCTGCATTATCAGTGTTAGACAGAACTTTGTAGTAGGATATTATTCTGTCATTAGAGGCTCATGGTCGTGACACCGGGTCCTAGTTGGGCAGTTTCGGTATTTTGCCAGATTTTTCGTATCTTTATCATTATTTCAGACTTTGACTTAAATAGTTTTATCTTTGCCTGTTTAAATAAATAGGGTAATTGTTATACATGGTCGGGCTTGCCTAGTAGTGTGCTGGGTGCCATCGCGACCTGGTTTGGGGTCGTAACAAGTTGGTATCAGAGCCTAGGTTACTTGGTCTCGCGAATCATGAGCCGATTTAGTAGAGTCTCACGGATCGGTACGGAGACGTCTGTATTTATCCTCGAGAGGCTGCAGAACCTTTAGGAAAAACTTTCCATTCTTGGAATTCTTATCGTGTGTACTTGATTCAGTTTGTGATAACTTTTGAAATTTCCTTCCACACATCTGTATGCGCACGTGAGTGCTCAGTAGTCTATGTGCCTTAATGGCTTGTGATTCCCCGATCAAGGGGCGAGAGGTAATCTCCATGAGTTCATGTTGGGCCAGTCTGGAGGACTTGAGGCCGGATCTTTGCCTATGGCTTGAGCACCGAGGTGCTGATCGTGTGAGCAAGTGTCTTGAACTTCTATGTTCAGTATTGTCCTAATTAGCCGGAATGGCGGGTGGTTATCCATGTGATAAGTATGTTAGTACTGCGAGATGTTCCCACGTGATCTTGGTAGTGGCGAAGGAGTCTGCTAAATAATAGATGAACTGTTAAGTGTTCGTTTCCTATTGTGATCTGTCGTGTAGCCCCGAGTTATGGGCGCGTGAAGAATATTTTCATGTCTCTTAGTTGGAAAGTAAAGTACATTTCATGTGGAGGTATGAGCTCAGACTCAGAAAGACTAATTGATTGTGTAACGTATATGATGGTGGAAGGTAGGTTGAAATATTGAAATGAGGCGAAACAAGTGGGATATCTGCTGCGGGGTGTCCTTAAGTGTAGATCCAGGGCAGTGCCGATATATGAACAACTTATGTCCACGTTTCCCACTGCGAATTTAAGTGGATCAGCTCAGTGAATCTGTTTGAAAGGCTGCTATGAGTTTGCATCTAGGAGGTCTTTGTTCATTCACACGTCGAGGTCGTCCGGTCAAGTTCTTGTTCGAGGTTCTGGTTTGTAATTTTGATGTTTCATTCCAAGGATTGTTGATTTGTTTAGCCCGATAGATTTGCATTTTTTAGCTTTGTTCATCAATAAAAGATTCGATTGGGTTGGAGCCGAATTTGAAAGGAAAAGCGGTTGAGGCTTGAGCTGGCCATGGAAGTTCGAGGTAAGTGTTTGGTTTAACCCTAGCTTGAGGGATTAGGAGTTGAGTATTATTTGCTATGTGGTAATTGTCGAGTACGATGTGTAGGTATGATGACGAGTATCTACACGTTGGTGTCTAGCATGACGGTGAGCCTTTAAATTGTGAATATCTTGAATTTGTTATATTTTCATGCCTCAGTGATGATTCCTAATTATTGAGAAAAACTTGTGAAAGTATATGGAATAATTGAACCCTTTTGGAGCATTGGCTCAAGTGGTAAAGTGAGTTATGAAATGAAAGTGAAAGAAGAGATCGAGTTATTATATTGTTCCCTTGCCGGGATGTTGAGATTGTTGATGTTATGCCCTTGCCGGGATTAATTATGTTCCCTTGCCGGGATTTCTATTATAAATTTGTTAATTCCCTTGCCCCTTGTTTGTGATTGTTGTTTGGGTGAGGAAGAGTGTTAAAGCGCGAAGGATGATGCCGTGTATTGTTTGTTTATTGTGAGGTAAGAGTGTAAAGCATGAAGGGTGATGCCTTGCCGCACGATGTACCATTCTGTGCCGATTGAGAGTAAAGCATGAAGGGTGATGCCGTGCCGCATGATGTACCATTCCGTGCCGGTTTTATTGATTATATGTGAGGAAAGAGAGTAAAAGCACGAAGGGTGATGCCGTGCACTTATTGCCGTTTGTTATGATTTCTTATTGTTATTAGTTCAAGAGCATTTAATTGTCTTACTCCACTATTACTGTGATTCTTTATGTTTACATTTTCCTTTATTGTGTTACTTGTTATTATTGAATCAAGGTATCCTTATGCTACGTCATGTCTTGAATTTATGCTAAAATTGCTACATGTTTATATGACTTAATTGCTACTTGACATTCGACATATTAAATACTAAATTTCCTAATTGCTCCTTAAAGCCCATAATTAATTGCTACTTGTCATTATTTATTTTCCTCAGTGAATCATAATTATTGTGTACTTATTGTCTTATGAATTCGTATTAAT
Organism: Nicotiana glauca; assembly: GCA_026770625.1. Taxonomy (NCBI): domain Eukaryota; kingdom Viridiplantae; phylum Streptophyta; class Magnoliopsida; order Solanales; family Solanaceae; genus Nicotiana; species Nicotiana glauca. The sequence goes on from MU725613.1 coordinate 15,769, forward strand.
TGTTGCATTTATTAGAGTAAATTTCATTTGGAAGAACTGTTAATCTAATGAAATGGGAGCAGGTGGTATGCCTACCTCGAGATTTGATAAAATGGGAGCGGGTGGTACGCCTACCTCGAAAATAATGAGAAATGGGATCGGATTGCACGCCTGCAACGAGATGTGTGCAGAGAGTGAAATTTGCTTTTTATTTTCCTTATCTGTGTTAGAGATAATTTATTGATGGTCATTATTATTCTCTTGAATTTCTGTATTATCTGTTATTCTCGAAGCATGTTCCCTTCCCATTTAAAATGGTTATTCTTGTTATTTTCCCGCTGTAAATATATATATAACTGCACAGGTATGTGGTAGTCCTGTCTAGCCTTGTCACTACTTTGCTTGGGTTAGGTTACGCACTTACCAGTACATGGGGTCGGTTGTACTGATACTGCACTCTGTGCTCTTTTGCACAGATCCAAGCGAGACACCGAGGTAGCCTTGCAGGCGTCCGCTGGCCCGATGTCTCTTCCATCCTTATTTATGTTCTGTTATCTCTTGTATTTGAGACAAATAATGTTACTCTCTTTCAAACAGTTGTATGTAGTAAATCTTAGTGGTCCGTGAATGTTGTGACACCAATTCTGGGTAGAAGCATATGTGGATCTTCCTTATTATCTTGGTTTATTTCATTTAAGTCTTTCGCTAAATTATAAATTCCGCTGTTGTTTAATTATTTATTTCCTGCTAAATTAATTGGTAAAACTGGATATATAACAAAAGTACTTATGGATTCTAAATGTGTGGCTTGCCTAGCTTCTACGAGTAGTTGCCATCACGACCCCCGAGGGTAGAAAATTCGGACCGTGACATATAAATTCTGATTCCATTGTAGAGCGAGCGATGCACATCTGTTTGGAAGACTTCCAAGATACTGCTCCACTGCCAATAGTAAAAATATATCCACTTGTGGACTTTATTTCTGTTGAGCCGGTTATCCAATTTGCATCACTATATCCTTCGTTAATCGCAAGATATTTATTGTAGTGCAAAGCGTAATCTTGGATATATTCAAAATATCCTAGAACTCGTTTCATTGCCACCCAGTGATATTTATTGGGATTATTTGTTAATCGGCTAAGTTTACTTATTGCACAAGCTATTTCAGGACGTGTACAGTTCATGATATACATTAAGCTTCCCAATATACGAGCATAATCCAATTGAGACGTGCTATCACCTTTATTCTTTACAAGATAATGGTTTAAGTCAATTGAAGTTTTTGCACTTCTAAATTCTAAGTGTTTGAATTTTTCAAGTACCATTTTCACGTAATGTGATTGAGACAAATCCAGACCCTGAGGAGTCCTATAGATTTTAATTCGTAGAATTATATTGGCCACTCCTAAGTCTTTCATGTCAAATTTACTAGCAAGTATTCGCTTAGTAGCTTGAATGAAGACAATGTCTTTGCTCATTATTGGCATATCATCAACATATAAGCAAACAATGACTATATAATTTGGAACGTTCTTAATGTAAACACATCTATCACATTCATTAATCTTAAAGCCATTTGACAACATTGTTTGGTCAAATTTTGCATATCACTGCTTGGGTGCTTGTTTTAGTCCATAAAGGGACTTAACAAGTCGGCACACCTTCTTTTGTTTTTCCGGAACCACAAACCCTTCAGGTTGGTTCATGTAAATTTCTTCTTCCAGATCACCATTTAAGAAGGCTATTTTTACATCTATTTGATGGATTTCAAGACTATAAAAGGCGGCTAACGCTATTAGCATCCGAATAGATGTAATTCTTGTTACCGTCAAGTATATATCAAAATAGTCAAGACCTTCTCGCTATCTAAATCCTTTGACAACAAGTCTTTGCTTGTATTTGTCAATAGTACCATCGTCTTTCATTTTCTTTTTGAAAATCCATTTAGAGCCCAAAGTTTGCTTACCTGGAGGAAGATCAACTAATTCCCAAGTGTGGATGCTCAATATGGATTCTATTTCACTATTGATAGCCTCTTACAAATATTGTGCTTCTGAGGAAGACATTGCTTCCTTGAAGGTTCGAGGCTCATTTTCTAGCAGAAAAGTTAGAAAATCTGGATCGAATGAAGTAAATGTCCCTTGACGTTTACCTCTTCTCGGATTTTCCTCATTAGACATACCATCTGTTGTTTCCTCCCGAGGTCGTTTTGAATATTGGTGGGACAATTCACTTTCCTTTTTATACAGATAAATGGTTTCAAAGAATTCAGCATTATCTGATTCTATTACTTTATTAACGTGGATCTCAAGATCTTCTGATTTATGAACCAGAAACCAAATTGCATTGTGATTGGTTACATATCCAATAATACACAATCAACCGTTTTTGAACCTATCTTCACCCTTTTAGGCTTAGGAACTTGTACTTTAGCTAAACACCCTCACACTTTGAAGTATTTCAAGCTGGTTTCCTTCCTTTTCACTTTTCATACGGGATGGACTGTGTTTTACTGTGGGGTACACGGTTGATTATTCGGTTTGCTGTAAGTATAGCTCCCCCCCACAAGTTTTGTGGTAAACCAGAACTTATCAACAAGGCATTCATCATCTCCTTTAATGTATGATTCTTTCTTTTCACAATTCCGTTAGATTGAGGAGAGTACGAGGTAGTTGTTTGGTGAATAATGTCATTTTCCAAATATATTTTTTCAAAAGGAGATTCAAATTCGCCACCCCTATCACTTCTTATCATTTTGATCCTTTTGTTAAGTTGTGTTTCAACTTCATTCTTGAATTGCTTTAATGCATCAATTGCTTCATCTTTACTACTAAGTAGGTAAACATAGCAATATCTCGTATTATCGTCAATAAAAGTGATGAAGTACTTTTTCTCATTCCGAGATGGTATTGACTTCATGTCGCAAATATCTGTGTGAATTAAATCTAAAGGACTTGAATACCTTTCGACAGACTTATACGGATGCTTAGCATACTTTGATTCCACACAGATTTGACATTTTGAGTTAATGCAATCAAATTTTGAAAATACTTCCAAATTCATTATTTTCGTTATTTTTTGAAGTTGACGTGGCTTAAGCGCGCATGACATAAAGTGTTTGACTCATCTAAGTAAGAAGAAGCTTCAACTTTATTGATAGGAATAACTATTACATTTAGCTTAAAAAGGCCTTCATTCAGGTAACCTTTGCCTACATACATATCATTCTTACTTAAAATAACACTATTGGAAACAAATACACACTTAAATTCATTTTTGACAAGAAATGTTGTAGATACTAAATTCTTGCGAATTTCTGGAACATGGAGAACTTGATTTAAAGTCACAATTTTTCCAGATGTCATCTTCAATGCAATCTTGCCAACTCCCTCGGTTTTGGCCGTAGATGAATTTCCCATAAAAAGAGTTTGTTTGGGTCCTACGGGAGCATAAGAAGAGAATAAATCCTTGTTTGCACAAATTTGGCAGGTGGCTCCAGAATCAATCCACCGCTCTCTTGGATTTCCTATAAAGTTGCATTCAGACAACATGGCACAAAAGTCCTCCACTTCTACCACATTTGCTTGATTCTTCTTCTCTTGTGACTCTTACTTTGTAGCACGACAATCTATGGCCTTATGCCCGGGCTTTCCACATTTGTGACGACTACATTTGAACTTCTTCTTGTTCAGTAATTCTTTGGTCCAGATGCCTGCATTCTTTTCTTTTTATTTCCCGGTGCTTCCTCAATAATGTTAGCTCCCATTATTGCCTATAGCCACGTGACTTCTTTTTAGCATTTTTGTTGTTTTCTTTTATCCTTAGACGAACAATTAGATCCTCAAGTGTCGTCTCTTTGCGCTTGTGCTTCAAGTAGTTTTTAAAGTCCTTCCATAAAGGAGGTAACTTTTCAATGAAGGCAACAACTTGAAACGCCTCATTTATGACCATACCTTCAATAACAAATTTATAATATTTCAAAAATTTTGCAGCAACGAACATCTTAAGACCAGCATCCCCAGTCTTTTACTTTTTCTCAAGAGCATTCCATAACTCTTTTAAGGTTTCCATGACACTATAAACATTATACAATCCATCCTCCAAACAACGTAAAATGCCGTTTCTGCATAGGAAATCAGAGTGTTTCCATGCTTCAATCACCACAAATCGTTCATCCTCAGGAGTATCTTCTCCCACGGCTGGAACATCCTCCTTGATTTATCGTTGCAGGCTTAGTGTAGTTTGATAGAATAGCATCTTCATCTGCCAACGTTTGAAGTCAGGAAAATTTCTCGGGTTTTTCTGCCGGTGCCATTGTATGTGCTGGTCTTGACGAAGCAGCAGCACTCGATGAAGCACCTGTTCCAGCAGCATTTCTGTTAGTTTGGTTTTCAATCGTCATGTTTCTGTAGAGTTGGAAACAAAACAGAACTTTGTTAAATCAGTGAAGTTTTGGTATCTTCAAACTGAATACCAAACACATACAACACGTAACATTGGTAAAGTTTTTATATACTTCAAACCCGTACATTTATTATTCCGATAAAGTCTTGATATATTTTAAACTGGACAGAACAATTATTGGAGTAGAAAACACGAAGGCTTTAGTCTCCAAACCATTTTACAAAATATAGATAACAATTAAATATATATTTCAACACAGAAACGTTAGTAAAATTCCATAAGTTTGTAGACTACATTGTGTTAAAACAAAAATCATAAAATTGTTAGAAGAAACAGAAAATTTCTAAACGATAAGAAATAATCCGAGTCCACAATTTCCATGTGTGTCCTTAAGAAATTTTAACCCCCTCACAAATTGCCAAGGTAATGGATTAAATTCTCTCAGGATGAAACAGAATAAACCTTCCTGTAACAGTGGCATTACAAACTGCAGGATACTAACGAACTCAAAGAACGGAGCAAAATCACACGTACGAATTTAAGAGAGAGAGACTGCGAAGCAGAATGCAGTATTCAGAAGGAAATTCTCGATTTTCAGTGAGTGGAAAAAGAAGACATGCCTTTGAATTTATAGGCAATTATCGGAAGAGGTGTGATGTCTGTTTAGGAGGGAAAACAAAGGCAGCGTTAATTCAATTAATGAACTTACTGACATTTAATTAATTGTTAAATAATAAATTAAATAAATTTTGTCCAAAAAATAATCTTATCGATCGATCATTTATCAAATCCAAAGCCGAGCGAGCGACGACGACGGCGCGAGGGTTCATTCTCTTCAACTCCTTTTAAGAGCTCCAAGAAGTGATCCTATATTTATACACACAAGTGTAGTTGTCTTTCACCAATGTGGTACAAAGTTCATGACAAAAGCTCACTTGATTCAAATTTTTATTTTTCCCCATTTAATTTCCCGCCATTTCCCAATTCACACTCTTATTCTTTAAAGCCCAATGCTTAAAGTCTTTAAAGTCCAATGCTTAAAGTCCAACAAATTGGGGGCTGTTTTTTTTTTTTTTTGTGTTTAAGATTACGTTTCTCTTGTATTCTTGTTACGAATTCTACTTAGATATTTCATCCTAATAGCATCGAAAATTCTGGATTTTGTGCTGACTACAAAAGTTCTCCGAAGCGTGTGGGCAGCTCCCAATATTATCAGTCATCAGTCCTTTTTGGTTGAACAAAGAAGTTCAACATGGACAAGTTGTGTTTAACTGTTCTTTCTGAAAGCATAGTTCTTTGAGAATTTTTCACTTCTTCATCCCAACTCCATTCATAGTTCCAAAAACTTCGATATGTCATCTAACTGTCTACTCTTTTTTCTTCCGTATGCACGCCAAAAAAATATACTCATGTTAACTTGGTAGACCTGCTTGATTCTGCAATTTTGGATAAACCTTAGGAATATTTTCTCCTTATAGAAACATAAAGAATTGACTCCAATATCGTATGATGGGGCAGAGTAGTTGTTGTGTAAGATTTATTGTGCACTTTGTTTCAACTGATTCTAATAGATCCTAGAAAATGGATAGACCTATTCCTGCTTTTCTCATACTAGTTTCGCTATACGTGCGTTGCACGTGTATGTCAAGTTATGAACACACAATTCTGTAAGTAATATTGATATTATTAGAATAATAATTCTAGTAAATATTATACATAATTTTTTTACTAGTTTTTTTATGGTTGATCAACGTGAATTATTGTGTGATGACCTATTTATCGAGGTCAAATTGAGTAGATACTGTGTGAACTTAAGAAGATGCATAAGATTTCTCGATCAATACCATGAAACTATATCCTTTACATCTTGAGTACATGGTTACAGTAACATTATTAAGTGATACATAGTGATCAAGTGTACCAAAAGATCGAATCGGTAGTAATGAAATATATTTTTGGTGTGTATGTAAACGACGAGAAAAATCATAATTATGTCAAAACATTTCATAATCCGTGAGTGGATGTACAGTTCTAACTTAAAAAAAATAGAGAAATTTTTAGAAACCACTATGTTTTAGTGATTATTAGCTTGCTATAGCTACCGTTTACTGAATTACTTTCTATAACTATATTTTCAGTTATTATAGACTGTGAAAACAGGAGAATCCAGCTAAGCACAGAATGTATTCGACTGTATTCACGAGTTGTATTCGTGAATACAGTAACAAAATTTGCGAAAAAAGGTCTTCAGCTGTTTAAAAACGTAAATGAATCAAATAACATGATAGACTCCTAATATAACTCAACAAACTCAATTATAACATACAACACTTGTATTTCTGTGACGACCCGGCCGGTCGTTTTAAGAATTGATGCCCCGATCCTCTATTAACTACTTCCCCTAAGTTATTTTCTGCTATTTTGGTTTGCTGGGACATTCGGTGTTGGGTTCGGAGAGTTTTGGAATACTTAGTCCTTAAATGAGAGCTTAAGTGTAGAAAAATGGTCCGTAGTCGGAACAGTATGAAGACAACCTCGGAATGGAAATTTGATGGTTCCGTTAGCTCCGTTAGATGATTTCGGGGTTGGGAGTGTGTTCGGAATGTATTTTGGAAGTCCGTAACTCATTTAGGATTGAAATGCCGACGTTTGAATTTTTGAAATTTTTGGTCCGATAGTGAATTTTTGATCTGACGGTCGGATTGGAATTCCGGAAATTGCAATAGCTCCCTCATGTCATTTCGGACGTGTGTGCAAAGTTTCAGGTCATTCGGACGTGTTTTGATTAGGTTTTTGATCGAAAGTGTATTTCGATAAAATTTGAAGTTCTTAGGCGTAAATCCTTGATTTAATCAAGTTTCCGACGTTGTTTTAAGTGATTTAAGGGTTGTAACAAGTTTGAATGAGGTTTTAGGTGTTATTGATACTTTTGGTTAAGGTCCTGGGTGCCTCGGGATGATTTCAGATGGTCGACAGATGATTTTTGGAAGTTGGGAGGCTTCAGTTTTTCTGCTTCTGGTCTGAGCCGCAGAAGCGGCCTTAGCATCGTAGAAGCGGGTTTGGGCATAATTTTCAGGCTCTGCAGACGCGGAGGAAATCCCGCGGAAACGGACTCGCATCTGCGAGAAAGGAACTACAGAAGCGGAATTTTGGATTTTCACTAGAACCATAGAAGCGGCTTAAATTTTGCAGCAGCGTAACCGCATAAGCAGTTATTGGTCCGCAGAAGCGGATATTGGATCTTTAGTGAAAGCCGCAGAAGCAACTCATTTTTCACATAAGCGAGACCGCATAAGCGGAAATCACTGTTCAGAAATAATGAAATCGTGGGTTTAATTTCAAAAGTTGGAAAATCAAATTTGAGCTCGGGAGAGGGCGATTTTGAGAGTGTTTTGAAGAGGAGATTATTGGGTAACGTTTCCTTAATTCCTTTTAGTTATATTTTATCATTATGTAGTTAAATCCATCACTAAAATTCGAATGGAGGACCAAAATTTGAAAAAAATGGAAGAAACTTCTTAGACCAAATAATGCAGTTTTGCGTGGGTATTTAACCTCCGATTTGGGAGATTTTGTATGATTAGGCTCATGAGAGTACGAGGTTTCTGAAAATGTAAAAATTATCCGATTCCGATACGTTGGACGGAGGGGCATTTTGGTCGTTTTACCTAATTTCACGCCTTAGCTTTGAATTAATTAGTAGAATCAGTTGTTTGCGATGTTATTTACAATTTGTAATTGAATTGAATATATTTGGGCCATTTGGAGCCGGATACTCGTGGCAAAAGCGTGGTTTCTAGTTGATTTTGAGCTGGTTCGAGGTAAGTGGCTTTTCTAACCTAGTGTGGGGGACCTCTTCCCCTTAGGATATGATATTGATATTTGAAAGCCTCGTACGTGAGGTGACGTGCGTGTACTTGAGCTAATTATTGGGAATCCAGTTTTTACTTGAAGTATTTAAATTGAGTTTTTCTTGCTTATATGTTTATTTTGAATTGCAAGTTTATCCTATGCTAGTTTAGAGAAGCATGTTTATTTCACTTATTTGCTTAAGTGCTTAAACTGTCTTGGTTGTATTACGTGAAGCATGTTAGGCTAGGATTTTCTATTACTTGTTCTGAGTTAGTTTTTATCCTAATGTGTTGAGCTGTTATTGTGTGTTTTAAATTGAGACTACGGGACGGCATCCCGGGAGATCCTCCTGTACTTCTTATGTTCTGGACTGAGGTGTGGGATACCAAGAGATCCCTGGCACATGTAAATGTAAGTTTTGAGGATACCAAGAGATTCTCAGGATACCAAGAGATACCTCCTGTATATGATGAGGATACCAAGGGATCCTCGGGATACCAAGAGATCCCTCGGTATCCTCAAGATACCAAGAGATCCCCGGATATTATTTCCTGTTATGAGTAGTGTTTCTTATATTGTTTTGTTTCTGTTTCCTATTATTGCTTCCTTTATTTATCCTGTTTAGATTCTCGCTGTAGACTTTATCTATAATGTTTTTCCTTATCTTATCGTATATTATGTTTATCTCGGCAAGCCCTTTTATAGGCAAAGCTTAGGGCTGCCTTCAGATTATTATTTACACCTTTAGTCCCCTTTTATTTTCAGTTTTTTTTTAACTAATTAGTCCTAAAGTTTTGGCTTGTTGCCCAATTTACCACATTTACTTGTTGAATTTTCAGATTAAAACCCTATCTAGAAGGTCCTAGTGTGTTCCTAATATGTTACTGCAAGATTCCCCTATTGGATTACCCATATTACCCTTTTTACTTCTGAAAATTACTAACTAAGTTCACCCTTTTTACCCTAGTCTACTAACCCTGGTTAACTAACTATGGTTAAGCTAACATATTCTAAAAAAATATTCAGCTAAAATCAAACAAATTCTAAGCAGGAAATTAACTCTAATTATCAGTAATTAAAGAAAACAAAATTGAAAAATTAAATTAATCTAATAACACCAATTTGTTCAATTTAAAGCAAACATAAAAAATAGAGAAAACCAGAATCATAACCAAAAATCAAAACTAGACAAGATTCAACATGAACATGACCTTGAGAACTCTAAATCAACCAAGAAATATATATAAAAAATCTGAGTAAGAATGAAAGAAAACGAACAAAAACAAGAATGAAATGAAAAGAAGAGGATGATGAAATACCTTGAAATCGGATTAGGGTTCGAATGCCGGCACGATTTCTTGACTTTAATCGGACTATACCTGTCCCTAATCACGTATTTTCATGATAACACACGTAATTAAAGGCTATTATAGCCCAGAAGCCAATCAACCCCTAATTAGGGTTCTGCCCGGGATTTTGATTTAAAATTCGAGGATATGGAAGAACGTTTGAAGGAAATAAGTGGGGGTTAAAGGAGAGGAGGGTGAGGAGGTGGTTTGGTATTAATTTGGCAAGGTTTGGAGAAAGTAGGGTTTTTGGCCAGAATTTAGATTTGAAATTCGAGATGATGGGTTGATATTTGAGGAAAAATAAGGTTAGAATCGGCATGGGGGTTAAGGAGGTCCAGGGGTGTAAATTTGGGCAGGTTTAGAAGACTGCCACCGGCGAAGACGATTTCCGACGGGCGGTGAAGGACGGCGGAGGACGACGGTGAGGTAGAGGTGATACGCCGGCATTTACAGGGAGGGAATGAGATACAATTAAGGGGTAGGGGGCTTATCCGACATATATATATCAAACATACCTTAGTTCCTGATCGCTGGATCAAAGATCCTCGACGGCCAAGACTAGCGTAACAAAATGACGTCATTTTTTATACAAAGGGGTTGGACCGGGTTAGTTCATGGACTTGGGCTAATCCTAAACGGGGTGGGGAAGGGTTCTTTCGGGCTCGCCTCAGATTTGGTCCAAATTACACTAGCTTATTTCTTCTTTCCTCCATTTCATTTTCTTTTTATTTGTTTTCTTCTTCTTCTTTTTTATTTGAATTTTTGATTTTATTAAATGCAAAATTAAAAGTAGCCAAAACCTGATTTAATTATAAAAAGAGACCAATTAAATTTCCTAAAATTAACTAGATCCTAATTTTTAAGAGGAAAATTAAACAAAAGTGAAATTAAAGGAACAAAAATGTAAAAGGATTATTTTTTTTATTTTTTCTCTTATTTTTAATGATGTTTAATTAATTTAAAAATCTAGAATTAGGTCCTAAATGTAAGTATGCCATTTTGTAATTTTTCTTTTTATTTTTTATGACAATTAAAAATGCAAACAAAACACAAAATCATGCAGTTAATTCCTAAAAATTCAAATACTAAAAGAAAAATTCTAATTTTAATGAATTCTATAGGAGTAATTTAAGCGTCGCAAATATTACGTGCTCACACTGAGCGTAAGTCAATCTTAAAAAACATCTGTGAACCCTGAAGTTGGTCAAACATATCATCAATACAGGGCAAAGGATAACAGTTCTTCACGGTAACCTTGTTCAACTGGCGATAATCAATACACATACACATAGAACCATCTTTCTTTTTCACAACAAGACAGGATCACCCCACGGTGAAACACTGGGTCGAATAAAACCCTTACCAATCAATTTTTGCAACTGATCCTTCAACTCCTTTAACTCAGGAAGAGCCACACAACACGGAGGAATGGAAATGGGCTGAGTGCCCTGCAACAGATCAATGCCAAAATCGATGTCTCTATCGGGCGGCATGCCCGGAAGGTCAACTGGAAACACATCAGGATAATCCCGTACCACTGGAACTAAATCAACAGAGGGGATATCAGCACTGACATCTCTCACATAAGCTAAATACGCGACACACCCCTTTCTCAACCATACGCTGAGCTTTAAGAAAAGAGATAACTCTACTGGGAGTGTGATCTAAAGTACCACTCCACTCAATACGCGGAATACCTGGCATAGCAGCGTCATGGTCTTGGCGTGATAATCAAGAATAGCAAAATGGGGCGACAACCAGTCCATGCCCAAGATAATGTAAAAATTCAACCATACCGAGTAACAATAAATCCGCTCTGGTCTCAAAACCATGAATAGTAACCAAACATGACCGATAAATGGTCCGCAACAAGAGAATCCCCCACATGAGTAGAAACATAAACGGGGGCACTCAAAGAATCCTGAGTCACACCTAAATGCGGAGCAAAGTACGAAGACACATAACAATAAGTAAAGCTCAGATCGTATAGAACTGATGCCTCTCTGTGACAAACCAGTATAATTGTAATGACGGAGTCAGAGGAAACAGCCTCGATACGAGCAGGGATAAAATAATATCTAGCCCGGCCCCTCTCTTGAGGGTGGCCTCTATCTTCGTGACCTCCGCCCCTAGCCGGCTGGGTAGGTGGGGTAGCAGTTGGACTTGTGATCATGGCCTGAGAACTCTGCTGAGCGCGTTGTGGCTGCGAAGTATGTGGGGGCGCACTCCTCCCATGTATCCCTCACCATATGGCGGGTGTATCCACACTCAAAACAAGCTCTAGGAGGGTGTGGTGGCTGTGACTGGCTCGGGCCAGACCTGCTGGACTGACCTCTGAATGCACCTCGCGCAGGAGGCGCGCTAGAAACTAGAGGTGCATAGTAAGGCTCCTGAGGTATAGGCGGAGCTGGAGCACTGCTGGCTGCTGAAAGAGATGAATGAACGGGGAAACCCACGTAACCCCTACCATGACGACCTGCTGGTGGGGTACGGGTACCAGAATAGTGGCCCGACTCTCGAGACCTCTTGGCCTCCCTCTCCACTCGCTCCCTGGCTAGCATACCCTCGATCCTCCTAGAAATGCTCACTACCTGCTGATAAAGAATGTCCATCTCCAACTCCCGAGCCATGCTAGATCTGATGGATGGGATAAGGCCCTCAATAAACCTGCGAACCATCTCACAGACTGTAGCAACCAAGGTCGGTGCATGTCTGTCCAACCTGGAATAATGGATGGCATACTCCAAAACGGTCATAGCACCCTGGCGCAAATGCTCAAACTCTGCGCGCCATGCGTCCCTAAGACTCTGGGGGATGAACTCTCTCATAAACATATCCGAGAACTGGGTCCAGTCAGTGAAGCAGCCTCGACTGGACTGTCTATCTCATAAGTGCGCCACCAATCATAGGCGGCTCCCCGAAGCTGAAAAACATTAAAGGAAACCCCGCTGGACTCTACTATGCCCATAGTATGAAGAATACAGTGACACTCCTCTAGAAATCCCAACGCATCATTTGATGCTAATCCACTGAATACTGGGGGATCATACTTCTTGAACCTCTCAAGTCTCCGTTGCTCGTCCTCTGAAGTAGCTGACCCGTCCTCGAGCTGAACTGGCACTGCTGGCGGTGCAGGAATAATCTCGGGAGCTTGCTCAACCTGCACTCCCTGCTCAGGAGTACGAACGGCGGGAGTCTGTGCTCTTCCCCCAGCCTGGGATGTGGCTGCAGCTAGGGGAAGCAACCATGCCTGAGCCAAGGTGGTGTACATACTCATGTACTGAGCCAAAGTCTCTTGGGGAGCTAGAGTAGTAGTGGCAGTGGTAGGCATACCAGGTGCCTAGGCTTCAGCTGGATCTGCTGGTGGTGCCTCGGTGGTAGCTCACACAAGTGCTCTGGCTGCACCACGTGTGCGTCCTCGACTCTCCCCCGACCCCGAGCTCTGACGGCTGCAGGAGGGGGCGCGAGTGCCTGAACATCTCGGGTAGCACGTGTCCTCACCATCTGTGAGAGAATAGAAGACAGAAGTTTAGAATTGATGTCAAAAATATCACACGAAAAGGAATTCAAATAAAATGAAGATTTTTCCTAAACAGTTACATAGCCTCTCGTAAATAAGTAAAGACGTCTCCGTCCCTATCAATAAGACTCTAAATAACCGGCTTGTGTTCCGTGACTCCTATGAATCTAGAGCTCTGATACCAACTTGTCATGACTCCAGTTTGCCCTCCGTGAACATGTCGTGGTGGCACCTAGTTCCTACAACTAGGTAAGCCTCGGCATATATTACTCAATAATACGGAAGTCTACAACATCACCCCGAAACCCGGACACTCACGGGAACACAGGCTAACGGAAAGTAAATACATATCTCTAACTCTAGAATGTCTAAAACGAACAGTACAAAAAGGAGAAAGCTAATTGCTAAAGCTAGAATAAAAAAGAGACTCCAGGTCTGCGGACGCGGCAGATGTACCTAGAAATCTCTGCTAGATCTCTCCGCCTCGAGGATGATACACCTGGGCAGAGCTACGTGGATCTGCACATGAATAACATGCGCAGAAAGTGCATGAGTACACTACTACGGTACTCAGTAAGTGTCAAGCCTAATCTCGGTTGGGTAGTGACGAGGAAGGTCAGGGCCTTGTTAAATAAGTTTTTCACAATCTGAAAAATTCCCTGAAATTTCCAGTTTCTAAAATTCCCCGCAAAACATTTTCTATAAGTTCTAGTATCAAAATTTGAATTTCAAATCCAAAGAAGATCAAGATCTGAACTCTTAGAGTTTAAAAACTTGGATTTGGATCTTAACTTCTTCATAGAAAACTCCAAAAAAACTGTTATATTGAATTCTCTAGGTTAATTTTGAGTTTTAGTCGTTTATTCTCATCTCTTAGCTCGACTTCAGGAGTGTCCTGGGTTTAAATTCGAGTCATTTTGGGGTGTATTTGAGATGTTTTTGGTTGTTTCGTTGGTCTTGGGTGGTTGATATTGCTTTTGAGTTTGTGAGCCTCTGATTTCTGTTGTTGAACTGCTGTGATACTGCTGATCCTCTTCTTCCTTTCTATTTTATTATAATTCCAGGTACACACCTTTTGAATTCGCCTTGATGTAGCTTCGAATTGGAGTGAAATGAAAAGTATTCATCAGATCTATGCTCGTTTGGTTGATATATAGTTATCTAGTATTAATTTATAGACTGTGGATTGTATAATTAGGAATACTTCTAAATCGTTTTGGGACTGTTTCGGATGGACTGTATAATTAGGACTGCTTCTAAATTATTTTGGACTATTTTATATCTTAGAACAATGAGATACAATGTTCAGTGATAGTGGATTTATATTGTTCAAATTTGATAACTTAAGTTTACATGTTTTAATCAGGAAGTAGAGCTAATATGTACGCACAATCATAATTCATATAAGATAAGCCTGTTAGTCTAGAATTAGATTTAAACATAAGTTTTCAGCATATTGATTCACAAAAAAACTGAAAAAATTACGTTTCATAGTATGTGCATAAATCTGTTGTTGATGCACATCTCAATAAAATCACGTTTCATCTGTAGGTTTAGATGTTTAGCTTACAATTATGTCTTTAAAATGCGAGTTATATGTTCATTCGAGAATGAATTTGAGTGTTAAACTAACAAGATGAAGGGTTAATAAACAATTAGAGATGATTGTAGCATTATCAGTTGTTAAGCCTGATTCCTGGCCCTGACCAATAGTAGACTCCGTTTAAACCTTGTTTCTAGACTAAAATGTAAGGCTTAGACAATTGTTATGGGTTTCATATGATCAGCCTACTAAGCTTGTTGAATTTGGTGTTTCAATATAGTTAATAATCATGATGGGTTAATCATCAATTCCTATATTGGTTTATACTAATTAGTAGCTTAATAAAATGTTCAGATGCTGTCTTAAATGATTAAGTGCCCAAGCAGTCTTTGTTACTCCTTGATTTCATCCTCTTTATGACTGGGCCCAAACATGGAAATTAATTGCTGAAGGCCTTTGATCAATCTAATAATTTCATTTTGAAGCAAAAACAAACCAATTTTGAGCCTTCCAAATTAGGTAGCGGATTTAAATTAAGAGGTCTTCCTCTTGTTTAAGTTAGGACTTGAATTTGAGGCTCGAATGGTATAATATTAATTAACTAGGCCTTTTTGGAGACAAATTCAATAGAAAATAATAGTTTGCTCTAGGTTGGCCTTTTAAAAAATAAAACGAGGTGCGCCCCGCCAAACAAAATACATAGATTAAGGGCCCTCTTTAAATGCTTATATTAAAATTCTTAGAATCCGGGACGTGCGGTTTAGCGAATTTTTATGGCCTCCCGCGAAGTTAATAATACGTTAGTCGCTTTAGGTGTATTTTTTAAATAATTTTACCTTCCTAAATACGAGTGTGTATTTCATGCGACCCAAATCCAAATCTCAAAACGTTGGATAAAAATGTGTCGAGGATCCGGGTGCATTTCATGTGACGTGATCCAAAAACATATTTTTAAACGACGTTCACTTTCTTAAAATTTTTAATTAAAGTGGTAAATAATTTTAAAATTGTACTATAGGATAACATGTATAAAAATTAAATTTTAGCCATTCATAATAATTTAAGCAACCGTGCCAGAACCACGGGATCCAGAGGTGCCTAACACCTTCCCTCGGGTCAACAAAATTCCTTATTCAGGATTTCTGGTTCGCAGACTCCAACTGGAAAGTCGAAATTTTCCTCGATTTGGGATTCAAGTTAAACCGGTGACTTGGGACACCAAAAGTCAATCCTATCCCAAGTGGCGACTCTAAATAAATAAATAATCCCATTTCAAATAATGTCACTTTAAATGGAAAAACTCCCGTATACATTATCCTTCGGGGTAGGTGTGTAAAAAAGGAGGTGTGACAGCTCTAGCGACTCTGCTGGGGACACGAACCCAGAATATCGATTCAGGGTTCAAGAATTCGAGATTCGTATAATTGTTGTATTTGGCTTTATCTGATTTTCTACATGTTCCATGGTATATGTGCTAAATGTTTTACCGCTTTGATATTTTTTGAAATTGTATATATAAACTGTCGCGAATCCCTTCATCTCTTTGAGTCTTCTACATCATAGAGAAGGGTGCAATTCGTGTAGCTTCTCTTCTGTTTAGAGTCTTTCCCAATTTAGAACGAGGTTTGGATAAGTTGCTAAGTCGGCGAAGCTTTTGTATCCCCGGTACGCTGCCTCCCCCTCGGCTCGAGTTGTCCGCTCGGGTAAGCTAGGCCTAGACCAATAAACCTAGGGTTTAAACCTATAAGAACCAAAACTCATGCCGGATCCCTAGTAGGACGTTTGTTTGCATCATGTTCATTTGACTTAGGGGACTCAACACAGGGGTTGGGTCCGTCTAGGATTGGTGACCTGAAATGAAAAGACAATACTAATGCATCTTACTTGCTACTTGCGCAATTATTTGCTCGGGTTTGCATGTTGACCGGCTTGTATATAATGAGGGAAAATGAGAAAAATAAGTGAGGGTGACCATTTGTTTTGAAAAATCCAATGCCCAAATAGTACCGAAATGCTGGCGGATTTTTAAAAAATGAAAAAAGGAAAATATTTGGAAAAAATAAGAAAAAAGTTGTTGTTAAAAATACGTTTTGATTTTGGCAAATCTGTCTGAACTACGCTGGTTTGATTCTCACCGGATGTGAGATACGTAGGCAACCCTCATCAGGTCCAACCTCCCTTTTGCAAAAATAGCCCAAAAAATGTCAAAATTTTAATTTTTTGTCATAAATAAATTGGGTGATGCCACTCCTGTTAAAATAAGCCGAATGTCTCCAAAAGGGGGCCAGAAAGGCTATTTTTGCAGGAACAGCCACCTTGAGTCATTTTAAAAATGGTTTGCAGGCACAACATTAAAATCTTCCTCCTAGAAGTATTGAAAGGCCGTATTTGCAAACCCAAGTTCTTGTTTTCTAAATAAAGAATTTTTTGCAAAAATAGCTTTTATTCTTGTTAGGTAAAAATAAATCAGTAAACCCCCTTTAAATAAATGTGCAGGATGAATCCAAGTAACAACAAAACCTTCTCAGTCCTGAGCGAAATCCTTTTAAAGCTCCACATGTGGTCGAATGATTTGGGAAAAGGAAGCAGAGAAACTGTGGTCAAGATTTTTGGCGGTCTCGTCGATTTGTTGAACATCAAAACAAGGAAGGATATTATTGAGGCACTAATACCATTCTGGGACCCAACCCGTAATGTATTCCGGTTCTCGGACTTTGAGCTTACACCCACACTGGAGGAGATTGCGGGATATGCGGGTCTCAACGGGAACCTCAGGAGTAGATACCCATTAGCACCGAAACCGGTAACCCTTCATAGGTTCTTGGACCTGTTGAGCATCAGTTGGGACATTCAAGAAACGTATCTAGCAGAGGGGTGTTGCACACTGCACTTCTTATATCACCGGTATGGCAATCCGAAAGGTTTTGAGGAGCCCAACACAGGTTTGACACATGCTGGGAACGAAGATAAAAGGGAGGCCCGACGAGGATTAGCCTTCATGGTAGCTTTTCTGGGAGTTGTGGTCTATCCAAGAAAAGACGGTCACATAGACCTCGGCCTTGTAAGAATGTTGGATGTCACCATAAAGAAGCCTACAAGCACAGTGGTTCCCTTGATTGTGGCGGAAATGTACCGAGCTTTAACCCGATGTCGAGAGGGTGTGAGATTCTTTCAGTGTTGCAATCTACTACTACAGCTATGGATACAGGAGCACCTTTTTCAGCACATGGGATATATGAACTACGGTCTAACAGGGCTAAGTTGTATTGCAGAGTTTAGAACCAGGGTAACAGGCTTTGAGTTCCCCGAGGGCACTGAGGCTTCGTTGTCATGCTTGACATTTTTGACTGCGGATAAAAATGAATGGGCTTTTGGATGGCTTCCTACTACCGAGGCTGTTTACACATCGACAGAATTACCTTACATTCTTTTGATGGGTATCCGAAGCATCCAACCTTATGCTCCCTACCGAGTCTTGAGGCAACCAGGAAGATTCCAAACTGTTCCCAATGTTGAAGACTTGAGTGGACAAATCATTGAGTTAGGCACGAAGGATGCATTCCCAGAAGGAAAGATCCGACAAATATTGAATGAGTGCAGGTACCTTGAGCCTAAAACTATAGTACAGGACCGAGCTAGAGGCGAGGTGGATCCAAAATACTTGACTTGGTTTGGTAAAAGATTTTAAATCCTAGAGATGCCAAAAGGCCACATGTGCAGCAATTCACCGACGGGGCCTAGGTGCAGTGGGATTGGAAAGCCAAGGAAAGGGAATACCGAGCAAGAATAGGTAAATTGGAGCAACAGGTCCGAGATATTGAATTCGAAAAGAGTGTACAAGCCGCGACTGATGAAGGTGATAAAACGAAATTGGCCCAAGAGAATGAAGCTCTCAAAGCTCAAATCCAACAAATGAAAATAGATGCCAAAAATCAAGAAAGAAGTCGGTCCGACGAGAGATTGATAAAAGGGCTGAAGAAGAAAATCTCGGATTGCCAGGAAAAATTGGAGAAATCTGAAGGGAACATGGCAAGACTTCGAACACAATGGGAAAAGAAGACGGAGGAAAGATCCCAGTTTGTAGAACAAATGAAAAGACACTATGAGGGAACCATTGCTAATATGAAGAGAAAAAGAACACCCATGAAGATAAGGCAGCCCGGCGGGACAAAGAATTTCTGGCCGAGAGGGAACAATTCTATGGGTTAATTGCCGAGATGGAGAAGGAAATAAAACTACTACAAGTCTATCACTTCCAGGACTCCCAGGTGTTAGAGGCTCGTATCCAACAAATAAGTCGACTACTCCAAGAAAAGGGCCGAATCAGGGAAAGAATCAGAAGCATTGCAAATTATATCGTTATGAAATGTCAAGCCGGTGAACAAATGGGTTGTACCACTTTCTTTGCGTCAGTGAGGATATTTTTTTGTCAGGTCATGAATGATTTGGAGCAGTTGCAAAGGGGTCTTGCATGCAGACCCACGACGATGCCGAATGATGCCTCGCGGGCCCAGGATTTGAAGCTTTGATGTATTCCTAGTTAATCGAGTCTGTATTTTCCTTTTGAGTCTATTTTGTAATTTTCCTTTTTAGAAAAACAAATAGTCTATTATCTTCTATAATCGGCATTTTATTAATGAAAATTTGAAAATCACAAAAATTGTTCCCTTATTTCTGCATTTATTTGCAAGGACTACGCTTGGTCTGATTCGTGTGGGGTCATGATACGTAGGCAATCTTTATAAGACTCGACTGTAACCTTAAGAAAAAAAAAGAGAAAAAAAAAAGAAATACGAGGGAAGCGAATAAAAGGAAAACAAGGGAGGAAAAGAAACGCAAAAGAAGAAAATAAGGAATCGAGAGAAAAACCATGCCAAAAGAAAAAGTAAAAAGCAGAAAATGAAAAAAATAGAGAAAGGAAAATGAGAGAAAAACAAAAAGAGAAGCAAGGAAAACAAAATAAAAAGCCGGGATGACGCATGTGACCGTAGCAAACATGTAGATACTCATTTTACTGTATAGGTGCATCACACCCCAATGTGTGGTTACCTATCTGTTATTTGTTTCAAACTAACCGTTGTTGCTGTCAATTCCAGCTTAGGTTTTAGAAATAGTGGTTGGTTGTGGTACACTGGCATCGCATCAATGCTTTACCAGATCAAAAGGCAGTGTGGAAATATCTACAGAAATGACTTTGCCCGCAATTCCTATATCTGAAGATAGCCCCATCTTGGGGGTCCCAGCATCTGAGTCTGTCATAGCCGAAGAGAATCGGATACTGTGTCTCCGACTCTTGGAGATGTGGGACACCTAGACCAATGGAAGAGAACCTCCAAGCGCCATCCCTGGATTTCCTGAACTATTTCCTAGAGTCGGGGGTACTTCTAACATCCCCATTAGCTACTCAGATACTTCGTTGGGACAGCCTACTATGACCGCCCACTTCATAGGAACACCTTCTGAGGTCCTCCCCTAGGTGTTCCCATCAGGAGCAGCTCCTGACATTTTCACTGCTCCACCATGCTCTACTATAACACAACCTTCGTTGCCAAGGCCTACTGTTGATCATTCGGTTTTCACCTTCCAAAACCATGTCTTTCATGTGGATCCTCCTCAATATCCCACATATACTTACTCTCAGCCACCACCATATGAGCTTACGCCAGGGCAAGACAAAACCCACAAAGCTCCAGAACAGGACGAGTTGGCGAAAAGAATGAGGAGCCTCGAGCAGAGTTTAAAGAATATGCAAGGCTTGAGTGGGCAAAAAAGTGTTTCCTATACATATCTGTGCATGTTCCCGCATGTGCACCTGCCCTCGGGGTTTAAAACGCCAAAGTTTGAAAAGTATGATAGGCATGGCGATTCCTATCGCTCACCTAAAAAAGTATTGTAATCGGTTGCGTGGGGCCGACGGGAAAGAAGAGTTGTTGATGGCTTACTTCGGAGAGAGCTTTGTAGGCATTGCCTCAGAATGGTAAATGGACCAAGACGTCTCACGTTGGCACATTTGGGATGCTCTTGCTAGAGATTTTGTAAGGCAATTTCAATACAACATCGACATTGCACCAGATCGGAATTATTTGGCAAATTTGAAGAAGAAACCTTTAGAAAGCTTCAGAAAATATGCTGTTAAATGGCGTGAACAGGCATCGAGGGTGAAACCTCCCATGGATGAAGTAGAAATGATCACTGTCTTCCTCCAAGCTCAGGAAGAAGATTACTTACAAAACATGATGTCGGCCATAGGCAAGCCTTTTGCAGAGGCCATCAAAATTGGTGAAATGGTAGAAAACGGTTTGAAAACGGATAGGATTTTGAGTCAGTCGGCCATCAGAGCAACCTCCCAAGCCATCCAAGGCGGGTCGGGAGGAATGGCCAAAGGTAAAAAAAAAAGAGGAAACAGTTATGGCATCATCAGGAGGAAGAAGATACCGGGCTCCTAGACCGGTGTTCTCTGAAAGAACCCCTCAATACTACTATCCTCATCCTAATATGGCTTATGCTCCCCCACCTTATGCGGTCTTGAATGCTCAACTCTTTGCCAGACCGCAGCCACATGCTAACAGAAATCAACCTCCATTCCAAAGAAACCAGCCTCCTCACAAGAACCACTATAATCCTCGACCCCTGCAGAATAACTTTCGTCCTCGGGAACCACCCAGAAGACCAAACTTTACACCCATTGGTGAACCCTACTCCAGTCTGTTCCCAAAGCTGGTTGAAATGAATTTGCTGCAACCCATACCCCAGAACAGGAAAAACCCAGAATCACCATCTTATCAACGGGGCGTCCGATGTGCTTATCACTCAGGAGCTGAGAGGCATAGTACAAACAACTGTTGGATGTTGAAGAAAGCCATGGAAATTTGATAGAACAGGGGAAGATAGTGTTGAGGGACGAAGAAGTCCCAATTGTGACCAATAACCCATTGCCCGAACTCAATAATGAGCCGGTAATCGGGATGAATTGTGAAGATAGGGAGTTTGATCCATCCCTGAAAGCCATAATTGCTATTGCCAATATAAAAAGGAAGCCCAAGGAAGCCCCGAAGCAAGGAAAAGGGGAAAAGAAGAATAAAATTGTCAAGATTGAACCTGAGAAGAAGGTTTAAGCAAAAGCAGAGATGATGCATCCTAAAATGGAATTCTCTATGTTCCACGAGGCCGCCAAGAAAAACCACTGGTTGTTAGCACTCCAAAGAAGTTTGAAGTGATAAAGGGAATGCAAATGTATGTACCAAAAAGAGCTTATGTGGTACGGGGGACAATTAAACCACCTCGGCTGAATGAGCCAGTGGTTATTTGACGTGTACCACAGAAGCCAATGACAGACCCTTTTGCGGTGCCATGGAACTATCAGCAGACAGTGGTTACAGACAAGGGGAAAGAAATCTTGGGAGAACTTCCAGGAAAACCCTATGTTGATAAATATTCAAATGTACAGGAGTTAAACAATGCCACATGAAAGCGTTTTCTGTCTGAGAAGCCAGTGAGTGCTGAGGAAGCAGAGGCCTTCTTCCAGAAAATGAAGATGCATGATTATGAGATAGTGGATCAATTGAGGAAATATCCTGAAATTGTGTCGTTGCTATCATTGGTGACAAAATCCTCTTAACATCATAAGATCTTAATGAAAACTCTGAACAAGGCGTATGTGCCAGTTGAGACTTCAGTCTAACAGCTCGAAAGAATAGCAGAAAGATTCAGCACTGTCAATCAACTCTCCTTCAGTAAAAATGACTTGCCTCCAGAGGGAGCAGACCACAACAAAGCCTTGCATCTGACTGTCAAGTGTGAAGGTTACTATGTCAAGCTAGTCATGGTGGATGGAGGCTCGGGCATTGACATCTGCCCACTCTCCATACTGTAAAGAGTGGAAATCAGGACTGGAAGGGTTCGTCCCAATAACATTTGTGTGAGAGCCTTTGATGGCATTAAAAGGGATACCATCGGAGAAATTGATCTGATATTAACTATAGGCCCGGTGGATTTTGAGGTGACTTTCTAGGTGTTGGACATGGATACATTTTACAATTTTCTTCTGGGAAGGCCTTGGGTCCATGCTACGGGAGCTGTACCCTTCACCCTCCACCAAATGGTGAAATTTGAGTATGAAGATCAAGAAATTGTTGTCCACGTAGAAGACAAGCAGTCCATTTATCGGGACCCATCTATCCCATGTTTGCTGGCAAAGGAAGGAAGTGAGCATATCGTCTACCAAGCCTTTGAAATTATGGTGGCAGATCAGTACGAGGAGGGAAACCCATGCCCCCAGCCTTTCCTGTCTAATGATTTAATTATGGTCGCCAAAGAGATGATTAGACACGGTTTCAAACCAGGAAAAGGATTGGGAAAAGCTTCACAAGGAATATCGGAGCCAGTAACCCTACCTGCGGCAGAAAAGTACTTCGGGATAGGCTTCCACCCTACCTCAGATGATGAAAAATAGGCAGAGGAGAGAAAGAAGGAAGGATGGGTTCTTCCACAACCATTGCCACATCTCTATGATACTTTTGTCAAGCCTAAGTATGGAAAAGAGGAAGACGATGAGGTTTTCACGGATGAGGAAATTGAAGATATATGTGGAGCTATGAGACAAATGCTTCATGAGACCCACATGGTTCAGCCAGGGAAGGGTACTAGCACCACTGAGGTGCTCTACATGGGGCCAGATTCTATACTCCAAAACTGGAAGTCTATGCCATTCCCGATCAGGAGGCAGTCCCGGTAGACTAGCCCTGCCACTTTTTTAGTATCTCGAGTTATTTTAAGGTGTAACTCAGATGTTTCCTTTAGTTTCTTGTCTTTAAATTCCTGAATGTAAACCCTGTTATCTTTCCTAATTCCAAGAAATGAAATCAATATTTCATCGTCCATTTTCTCTTTATTCTTTCCGATTTTGTTATTTTTCTTCTTCATTTCTCTTTTCAGTTATAATAATGCGACTTTAAATAACATGACATGCTTGCAGACTTCATGCCCAGATCCAAACACGTTGTCTAACTATGAAATAATGAATCAAGAATCGGAATATGATGAAGAAGAGGCTTTTAGGGAAATAAATCGAGAACTGGAACAATTTGAGAACAAACCTAAGCCAAACCTGAATGACACCGAACCGGTTAATTTGGGAACAACCGAAGACATAAGGGAAACCAAAATAAGCATTCACACAGATGAGAAAACTCGAGATGCAATAATCTAACTCCTATTTGAGTTTAAAGATGTGTTTGCTTGGTAATATGATGACATGCCAGGACTGAGCGTTGATCTAGTGGTGCATAAATTGTCAATTTATCCCGATTGTCCTCCAGTTCAGCAAAAGCTAAGGAAGTTTAAGACTGATATCAGTGATAAGATCAAAGAGGAAATCACAAAATAGCTGAAGGCGGGGGTAATCTGAGTGGTCTGATTTACTACATGACTGGCCAACGTAGTTCCTGTGCCAAAGAAAGATGAAAAAACCCGGGTGTGTGTGGACTATCAAGATTTGAATAGGGCAAGTCCCAAATATAATTTCCCTTTGCCCAACATCCACATCCTTGTTGATACTTGCGCCAATCATGAGATACAGTCCTTCGCGGATTGTTACGCAGGATATCACCAGGTGTTGATGGATGAATAAGACACCGAGAAGATAGCCTTCACCCTACCCTGGGGTATATACTGTTATCGGGTTACGCCATTTGGGCTGAAGAATGCCGGTGCAACCTATATGAGAGCTATGATCGCCATTTTCCATGTTATGATGCATAAAGAGATAGAGGTGTATGTGGATGATGTAATCATTAAGTCCCGAACTCGGAATGACCACATTCGAGATTTGAGAAAGTTCTTTGAACGATTGCGCTAGTATGACTTGAAGCTGAATCTAGCTAAATGCACCTTCGGAGTCCCATCAGGCAAACCCTTGGGTTTCATAGTCAGCAGGAGAGGTATCGAGTTAGATCCAACAAAGATAAAGGCTATTCGAGATCTACCTCCTCCGAGAACTAAGAAAGGCGTGATGAGCTTATTGGGCAGGTTAAACTATATCAGTCGGTTCATTGCTCAACTAACTACCACATGTGAGCCCATATTCAAACTATTGATGAAAGATACGACAATCAAATGGACATCAAAATGTCAAGAGGCCTTCGACAAGATCAAGGAATATCTATCAAATCCTCCAGTCTTGGTCCCACCAGAGCCAGGGAGACCTCTCTTCTTGTATCTGATGGTTTTAGAAAATTCTTTTGGCTGTGTCCTGGGGAAACATGATATAACCGGAAAGAAAGCGCAGGCAATTTACTATTTGAGCAAAAAGTTCACTAGTTATGAAGCTAAATACACTTGTTGGAAAGAACGTGTTGTGCTTTGATGTGGGTCACTCAAAAGTTGAGACATTATCTTCAAGCTCACACTACCTACCTCATAACCAGGTTGGATCCTTGGAAGTACATATTCCAAAAACCGATTCCCACAGGGAGACTAGCAAAATGGCAAATCTTGCTCATTGAATTTGACATAGTTTATGTCACTCGCATGACAATGAAAGCCCAGGCATTGGCAGATCATTTGGCTGAAACCCTGGTTGACAAGGAATACCAACCGTTGAGCACATACTTCCCAGATGAGGAGGTAAATTCAATAGAAGCGATATCTGAGGACACTCGTGCTTAGAAAATGTTCTTTGACGGAGCAGTAAATGCTAGAGGTGTAGGAATTGGGGCAATATTGAACTCGCCCACAGGTCAGCACTACCCAGCTACAGCCAGGCTCCGATTCTTCTGCACAAACAATACTGCTGAGTATGAAGCCTGCATCATGGGCATGAATATGGCAATCGACCAAGATGTTGAAGATTTATTGATCATGGGGGATTCTGATTTGATTATCCGGCAAGCCCAGGGAGAGTGGGAGACCCGAGATGTTAAGCCCATTCCCTATCAGCAACATAAGGAAGATCTCAGAAAGCGGTTCAAGTCAATAGAATTCAGGTACATTCCTCGGTGTCATAATGAACTAGCCAATGCACTCGCCACTCTGGCTTCGATGTTGCCATAACTGGGAAATGCTCATATTGATCCTCTAGAAATTCAAATCAAAGAAAGGCATGGTTATTGTAAGGCGGTTGAGGCAGAACCCAGCAACCAGCCTTGGTATCATGATATCAAGATATTTTTGAATGCACAAGAATACCCCGAGCAAGCCACTGGAGATCAAAAGAGGACCATTAGATGGCAGTGGTTTCTTCTTAAGCGGTGATGTCTTGTACAAAAGGACCCCGAATCTCAATTTGCTAAGATGCATTGATGCGAAGGAAGCCGGAAGAATTATGCATGAAGTACACGCTGGGATGTGCAGACCTCATATGAATGGGTATGTTTTGGCAAAGAAAATCCTGCGAGTGGGGTATTACTGGATAACCATGGAGAAGGACTGCTTCAGCTTTGTTCGGAAATCCCATCAATGCCAGGTGCACGGTGATTTGATTCATGCACCTCCAACAGAGCTTCATCCATTGTCAGAACCTTGGCCATTTGTTGCCCAAGGTATGGACGTCATTGGGCCAATCGAGCCGAAGGCTTCGAACGGACATAGATTCATATTGGTTGCAATTGATTACTTCACAAAATGGGTTGAGGCCATCACACTCAAGTCAGTTACCAAGAAAGTTGTGGTAGACTTCGTGCACTCCAATCTCATTTTCCGCTTTGGCATTCCTGCAACTATCATTACCAACAATGCTGCAAACCTGAATAGTTGTCTGATGGGAGAGGTATGCGAACAATTCAAGATAACACATAGAAACTCGACTCCTTATCGGCCGAAAGCCAATGGTGCCGTTGAAGCAGCAAATAAGAACATCAAGAAGATTTTGAGAAAGATGATTCAAAGCTCCAGGTAATAGCATGAAAAGCTGCCTTTTGCATTACTCGGATATTGCACCATAGTGCGTACATCGATTGGAGCGACCCCATACTTGTTGGTCTACAGAACTGAGGTTGTCATACCTGTGTGAGCACGTGATTTTTGCCCCAAGCAAATTATTCCAAAAATATATGCAAAAATGATTTCTTTTAATTTGTGTGGAAATTTGTTGATAATTGTGTGGAAATACCAGGATTTTTCTAATTTTGAAAAGAGAAACAAAACAAGATACCATTTTTTGTATTAATTAGAAAATACCAAAAATAGAAATTAATTACTCTTTAATTTTAGAAAAATCAAAAAAATAAA
>MU725620.1:4723-15311 GCA_026770625.1 Nicotiana glauca
AAATGGCTCTCCAAAGTTGCTCCAAAGTCGGCTCCCATGGAAGAAATGAAGTGAAAAATGAGCCAAGTCCGATTTTTAAAGAAACCTCTCTGCCTCCAGTAGTTTCTGCTTCTGTGGACAAATTCCCGCTTCCGCGTCCCGCTTCTGCGGTAGATTTTCGCTTTTGCTGTTTTGACAGTACCAGCACTTTTCTCGGCACGAAAACGAGCATAACTTTCTCATACGATGTCCAGATTCGACAATTCTTTTTGCTATGGCTCCGAAATTACGATACGGATCTAATGGTTCAATAAAAACTTAATTTGGAGCTCATTTGCTTAATATGGTACCCCTTTATGTCCAAAGAAACGGCGTTAAAACATCAAATAAGAGTGCAACACAACCCAAAACACACCCGAGGCCCCCGGGACCCCGACCAATAACACCAACCAGTCCCAAAACACATTACGGACTTGCTCGAAGCCTCAAATCACATTAAACAATGCTAAAATCGTGAATCAACCTCCAATCCAAGCTTTATGAACTTTAGAACTTCCAACTTCTACTCTCGATGCTTAAACCTATCAAATCACGTCCGATTGACCTCAAATTTTGCACACAAGTCATATTTGACATTACGGACCTGCTACAGTTTTCGGAATCAGATTCCGACCCCGATATCAAAAAGTCCACTTTCGGTCAAACTTTTCCAAAACTTTCAAATTTCTATCTTTAGCCAAACGGCTTCAAAATGACCTACGGACCTACGAATTCACTTCCGATCGCGCTCCCAACTCCAGTATCACCATACGGAGCTACTCTCAGTCTCGGAATCCCAAACAGACATCAATAACACTGAAATGCACTTTAAGCCAAACTGATGCAATTTCTTCTAAAATGCTAACTTCCACAATAGGCGCCAAAACACTCTCGGATCATCCAAAACCCGATCCGGGCATACGCCCAAGTCCGAAATCATCATACGAACCTGCTAGAACCTTCGGATCCCAATTTCGAGGTCATTTACTCAAAATTCCAATCCTAGTTCATTTCTTCAACTTTAAGCTTTCAAAATGAGAATTCACCTTCCAATTCCACTATGAACTTACCGAAATTCAATTCCGACCACACGTACAAGTCTATATACCTAAAATGAAGCTGCTTATGGCCTCAGACTGCTGAACGACGCATTAGAGCTCAAAACGACCGGTTGGGTCGTTACATTCTCTCCCACTTAAACATACGTTAGTCCTCGAACGTGCTGAGAACTATACCGAAGTAGTCTGAAATCACTGTTTAGCACCTTATGCACCTTTCCGTGCTACCACAACTTAGCTGAGCACATTAGCTCGATAAATTCTAAAGATACTCCCCTTTATTCAGGCAACTAATCCTTAGACCCCAATTCCAACATCCGAAATTCTATGCCAGGCCTGTTTTCATCATAGGATCACCAAATCATTCACCATATGCTGTACCCAACATGACTGCATAACTTACTCATAGGACCACAATAACATTTTCTTATCAACTTAGCCCAAATTCAACGAATCAGATGCTCCCATTGCACCTCATGACCTACATAGGTCTTGCTCTAACCTTTATAACACTAACACGACGGAAGAGATACGCCGAAATTCTTAACCGACTGCCGAATCAACAAATCATTGAGTCTATACCTCCGACAAGAATCACTACCACATTCTGAACCAAATCATGATCTTTGCTCCTTAATATACTTCGTATAATCAGATTGCACTGATTCTAAGTCCGATAATCTCGTCTTACCCAGCACGAACTGCTCAGGCAATAAGCCACCTCGGACATAATCAAGAGTCTCATATGATGCCACAATGTGCCAATAGGCTACCGATTAGGATATGATACAAGAGGAAAATGAACTCTGAAATGGAGATCTAATTACCCCGCCCGCGAATCATACATGCGATGCGGGCTAACAACTTGTACGAGTTTTCCTCAGAAAATGGGAAACAGAACACATAAAGAAACTAGGGGAAACTATACTGAACATCACACTGTTGCGGCGCGCAACCCGATCCAAAAAGCATAACCATGACGGCGTGCCACCCGATCCACACAATATAACCATGGCGGCGTGCCACCCGATCCACACGTAGAACTCACATAAGGAGATACACATCGAGCTAAATCGCTCACCACATGAAAATACCGAATATCGGTCATAAACACGCTGAGGTGCATAATACCATCCCTGAGGAAACATATAGCGCTATAGGCTACAAAACTCAAGCACAACTGCGGTGCGATACATGATCTGAATCTGAAGAGCCATCCTGCTCATATAACATTACCGCTACGCAGAACCTCAACACATAAGAAATTTACCAAGCCGTTTCACAACTCATACGGCACAATACATCATTATCTAGAATAGCTAATGACAGAATAACACCCGGACTGTTCCCTCATAGGGAACACTCGCTGAAACGAACACAAAACTGGCCTGATATAAAAGCCCTGTTCACATATAAATCAATCCACTGATCTCAAGCCGATTTATGATTGCACCAACTTGGCTAATAAAATTTCAAAGGTTCATATTAAATCATTCTTCCTCATAACATATAAGAACAACCATTATAACCGGAGCAACCTCCTCCATTCATATCCCAATAAACAAAGTGCCCTCCAGGCCTAAATTCTCAAATCAATGATATTACCAAAATCCTCATACTTTGTTTAAATCTCTAATCAATCAAGTGACTACATGCTACACTTATACAATCTTCCTGTGGGACACACTCCCACAACCTTCCAAATTAATTAACGGGTCTACACATCCAAACCACCGGCTGCACCAACGCTGAAAAACGATCAAGAAATCTTAACCAGGATGCAAAGCCTTTCTCACAAAACACCGATCTTAGGTGATACTGACGACAACACCAACTTACTCAAAATACTGAAACTCCCTTACCGCTCATCCGAGCTCGTGACATTATAGTCATTACCAAGCTGTAACCTTGATCCTCACTTCAAATTCCATACCTCTCACTGCACCCCACATGCCGATATACGATAGACACAATTTCCATCACAACCCTGGAACCACTGATAAACTAACACTTCATCATATAAAACTTTTCATTTAACTCACTTCAGGAGAACTATAGCGACATACATGCGAATTCTCATCACCATCGAGTATACCAATCTCTAAGTAGTGGTCCAAGCAACCATAACCCTTCCGGGATCCGCCTACTCATAATAGGCTATAACAGAAGAATGCTTCTGAATAACATCAATCACTGCGGCCGAAAAGCATCACACGCACCGCCACACTTCACATGCATGACTTGATCACGCTGGATGAACTGATCACCACTACCAATATGCCAAGTTAACCATGGCTAATCAATCTACTTCCTTCCACTAAATCCTTGATTGCCTTAGAAATAATACTTCTTCATTCAACACATAACATACTCCATCTGCACTCATCCCAAGTGACCTTGAATCACGAGACCATGCTGTCTCGAATCCCACGAACCATTTCGTATTTCTCAATGCTACCCGTAAGTCAAAATATCGTAGAACATTTTGGGCACCTTCTCATAAGCTTCTACAAAGCTTGATTCTTAAACGTACTCATAGGCTCGAAATCATTGAGCACCTTACTTTAACTTCCGAATTCACTAGGACCATTATTGAGAGCCACCCGCTCTGTCTTGGTCCCGAATATAACTCACTCCATAGATTTTATAACACACAAACACTCTCTCCGCGAAGCACCCAGCGAAATCACTTCCTCTGAAACCTGCATCTATACGAGGCATAAATCCTGAACCTTTTTCCTAGTCCGCACATGAGCCAATAAGGCCAACCATAGCATGCTTCCAACAATTCATTTGCTCGAATTACCACTTATGGTCTTTTCTTATAGCTGAAATAACCCATCAATATGCTAATAACCAGAAATCACGCAAGTAGTAAACCATACAGCCCAATCCTAAGCGGTGGGACTCTCCCACTTAGCTTGAAGCCATCATTTCATAATTCTAGAGTTCGCCCGACCAATCTCCTTGTCGAACAACCAATAAAATTCCTCGTAGAAGCTTCGCCAACCACGCGACCGCGCTAACCTGCTCACGGGGAATAACCCACCTAGGGGAATCACCTCCCGACATCTTCCCACGCCGCTGCACGGGGTACATTCACTATGACACCAATAGCCCATACTTCATATCATACCCGCATGCTTCAATCACAAATCCTTAAAATCCACAATTCGATCCAAACTCTCCTTAAGACATGTAGTCTTCTTACTACCAAGCCCATATGCAACCCCCGCCACTCTCCCACTTTGGTGGAACTCGTCTTCTTAATCGGTCACTCGACCTTGCTTCTCATACTCGACTTTTTAGAAATTTTTAAACGCCTCCTGACGCCTCCCACATGTCCTTCCTCATACTTTGCTGCTCAATTGTTGCCTCAAATAAAACCTATCTTCGTGGCACTTGAACCCACAATAGCTGCTAATCTTTAAGCCTTTCCTAAGGTCATCTTTATCGATCCATCAACATTAGAAATTCTGATTCGATCTTGAACCATCGCACCATGCGACAACTGACAGTCGTATCTCTAATACTATTTTACAATATCCTGCCATAAAGGCGAATTGTAGCAGATTATAACATCAATGAACTTGGTACGTTCCGATAGGACCACGAAACCCCATCATAGAAGAAAGCTCCACCACGCTTCCAATTACCAAGTCTCATTACTTTCACTAGCCCACATCTGACCATTCTTAATCCGAATGCCTTTTTCCTCTGCCGGAAATAAAATACTGAATCCCTTGATTACACGCTGAGTAAACCTCCCTTCAATTCATCCACTGCCCCGACACGTGGGCAAACATCCTACCATCACAACAACACTGCGGAAATAATCGCTCATAAGCATCATGGCAACCTGTGCCTAGCCTCAAGGCTCTTAGCAGTCCTGTTACTGAGCTGAACAATAGAATATCATCCCATAAAACGACTATAATAGTACAATCAACTATACCGGGAAAATCATCCCGCACCACCTTTGTAGTGCCATTTCAATTCTTCAAATTCTCGATTTCTAGCAAGCGCTTGCGTCGCGTAAGACTGAGTAGGAAGGAATCAAAGGCATAAGCCTCAAAGAAATCGAACCGCACGATAAGGAAATCAAGAAGGGAAGTACTCCTAACATCCCTGTAGCCTCCTGAGGATAAGTACAGACGTCTCAGTACCGATCCGCGAGACTCTACTAGACTTGCTCATGACTCGTGAGACCGACGGGAACCTAGTGCTCTGATACCATGTTGTCACGACCCAANTCGCTGTCAGGCCAGCCAACTAAAATACTTAATTAAATTCTTATTTTAATAATTTCGAAAATACTTCTTTATTATGATTAAAGCAATACTCAGTATGTTCTTCCAATTAAATAAGGAAATATTAAATCAACTTTCAAAATTTCTGAATAAATCCAAATACATCCCCAGAACTCGGAGTCACAAGTACATGAGCAATTTTCTAAAGGAAACCAAATAGGTACAACAATTGCCTAGAATACAATTGGATAGAAAGTAAATAAAATTCTGAAAGAGACTATACTAGTTGCAAAATCGCCTCGAAGAAATACAGCTCACCTAGTCTCTGCGCCCGTCATGCCGCTAAGCCACTAAGCCACGAGCCACACAATAAACCTGTGCAACAAAATGCACAGCAAGTGTAGTATGAGTACAAAAACAACGTGTACCCAATGAGTGTCCCGCCTAATCTCGAAGTGGTAGTGACGAGATGGTCAACCTTGACACTCACTAGCAGTCAAATGATTATTTATCCATAATAAATATATTAAACAGTGGATTTGTTTTATAAACATGGTTCTAATCCAGATAGAGGAAACAAGTAAACATATAATTCTTTCATGGAAAATTTCCTTAGATTTCTTGTTATTATTAACAATATGATCTCGAGCCATAGTGAGCCATGAAACAACTCAAATAAGTTCAAAACAACAGCACAAACATGCACAAATCATGCTGAGGTCGACTGCCAGCTCCAATAGAAATGTAAAGTGTGCACTGCCGAGGGTCGAGCGGCCCGTACCATAGATGCATCTATTTCGCCGAGGTGATCGGTCCGTTCCAAAATTAAACACATACCTGCTCACGAATCATACATGCGATGCAGGTACACATCAAAAATCATGCACAAATAGCCAATTAGGAATTTATTCGGGATCAATTATCCAATTACATGCAATTCCCCTTTTAATCAATTTTAAGGAAAGAAGTGTAATCCTTTAGGAAATCGTTTACAAATTCTATGTGATTCAAGCAATTCAAGCCATCAATGGGTTCACAATTAATCCAGGTATAACATGTCTTTGGGTCCTAGAGTACCCAGACAATAGCATAATGGTAGCTACGCACGGACTCTAGTCACCTCGTGCGTACGTAGGCCCCACAATTAGGAGCACATAATCAGTTTAACTCACCTATGGGATAATTTCCTCCTCACAAGATTAGAAAGGAGACTCACCTCGCTCCGAAGACCCATAACCGACATTCTACATTCCTCTGAAAGCTTGAACCGATGTACAATGCTCCCAAAACTAACCAATGATTATGTAAATCCATTAATATATGGTAAGGTATTCATTATAATCATTTTTATAACAATTTCCAACCCCGAACGAAAAGTTGACCAAAACGCCCTCGGGCCCACGTGCCCGGAAATCCGAAATTTTTCGAAGATAAAGTTTACCTATGACCTTAAGAACTCAAATATATAATTTTCTCTTAATTCCATGCTCAAATTCGTGGTAAAAATCTAATAACAAATTATTTCTAGGTCTTCCTCTAACCCTCAAATTTCTACCCATTTTCATGCTAAAATCCATACATAATTGATGTATATACTCAAAACTATTAGAGATCACTTACCTCATGCTTGGTGATGAAAATGGCTCTCCAAAGTTGCTCCAAAGTCGGCTCCCATGGAAGAAATGAAGTGAAAAATAAGCCAAATTCGATTTTTAAAGAAACCTCTCTGCCTCCAGAAGTTTCCGCTTTCGCGGAAAATTTTCCACTTCCGCGGTCCCGCTTTTGCGGAAAAATTTCCACTTCTGCGGAAATTTCCGCTTCTGTGAACAAATTCCCGCTTCCGCGGTCCCGCTTCTGTGGTAGATTTTCGCTTTTGCGGTTTTGACAGTACCAACACTTTTCTCGGCACGGAAACGAGCATAACTTCCTCCTACGATATCCAAATTCGACTATTCTTTTTGATATGCCTCCGAAATTACGCTACGGATCTAATGGTTCAATAAAAACTTAATTTGAAGCTCATTTGCTTAATTTGGTACCCCTTTATGTCCAAAGAAACGGTGTTAAAACATCAAATAATAGCACAACACAACCTGAAACACACCCGAGGCCCCCGGGACCCCGACCAATAACACCAACCAGTCCCAAAACACGTTACGGACTTGCTCGAGGCCTCAAATCACATCAAACAATGCTAAAATCGTGAATCAACCTCCAATCCAAGCTTTATGAACTTTAGAACTTCCAACTTCTACTCTCGATGCTTAAACCTATCAAATCACGTCCGATTGACCTAAAATTTTGCACACAAGTCATATTTGATATTACGGACCTAGTACAGTTTTCAGAATCGGATTCCGACCCCGATATCAAAAAGTTCACTTTCGGTCAAACTTTTCCAAAACCTTCAAATTTCTATCTTTAGCTAAACGACTTCAAAATGACCTACGGACCTTCGAATTCACTGCCGATCGCGCTCCCAACTACAGAATCATCATACGGAGCTACTCCCAGTCTCGGAATCCCAAACGGACATCAATAACACTGAAATGCACTTTAAGCCAAACTGATGCAATTTCTTCTAAAATTTTAACTTCCACAATAGGCGCCAAAACGCTCTCAGGTCATCCAAAACCCGATCCAGGCATACGCCCAAGTCCAAAATCATCATACGAACTTGCTAGAACCTTTGGATCCCAATTCCAAGGTCATTTACTCAAAATTCCAATCCTAGTTTATTTCTTCAACTTTAAGCTTTCAGAATGAGAATTCTCCTTCCAATTCCACTATGAACTTACTGAAATTCAATTCCGACCACGCATACAAGTCTATATACCTAAAATGAAGCTGATCATGGCCTCAGACTGCTGAACGACGCATTAGAGCTCAAAACAACTGGTTGGGTCGTTACAAAAAAGCTCATCGGTTTTTTAGCCGGGAGATCTTCGGTTTTTTGGCCGAGATTTGGAAAGAAAAAAGCTCCTCGGTTTTTTGACCGGGAGATTCTTGGTTTTTTGACCGGGATTTGGAAAGAAAAAGCTCCTCATTTTTTTGGCTGGGAGATCCTCGGTTTTTTGGCCGGGATTTGAAAAGAAAAAGCTCCTCGGTTTTTTGGCCGGGAGATCCTTGGTTTTTTGGCTGGGATGTGGAAAGAAAAAAAAAGCTCCTCGGTTTTTTGGCCGGGAGATCCTCGATTTTTTGGTCGGGATTTGGAGAGATAAAGCTCCTATGCTACTATGATTTGTTGTTCTTTTGGGGTTTTCATTTTCATTTCTTTCCTTCTTCTTCTTCTTTTCTTCTTTTTATTTTTATTTTTTTTATTTAGCAAAAAGAATGAAATAATTTTGGGGAAACTTCCCTTTTGGTAGTTTTCCTGCTGCAAAGCTATTTCAACGCTTGCGTATTTCATTTCTTTTTGGGCTGCACCTGTTTCTTGCACGGTTTCTTTGAATGGAACCTGTTTTCAACGAAGAACACTTTGTTAGTTTGAAACATTGGTTGGTTTTGTGGCCATGATCATCTGAATTGCTTGATCCCGGCCCCTTTTCCGTTGAGAACATTGCTGCTTGTTGGCCTTGAGGGTGAATCTCTTTTCAAACCGACCGGGTTCAACTCTTAGGATTTCATTATGACTCGCCCGTATGGGTTCTGATCTTTTCACTTTATTCTTCCTTTGCCTTTGATTTTCTTTCTTTTCCAATGTCTTTGCTTCGAAAGCATCAACCACTATGGCCAGTCGGGATTGGCCTGACGCACTCACTGAGGCTGGGCGTTTTCTTTGACTCTTGCTAGGCGGAGCCCTGTGGAACTGGTCCTGCCACCTTTTCTTTGTAATAGTTATGGAATCAGAGTTAAACCAAAAGGGATTCAAAGAAAAGTATTCAAAAAGCAAGCATATGAGTTTAAAGAGAAGCGTCCCTTTCGGGGAGAAAAAAAGAACTTATCTGGGGTGCATACTGGCTTTAAATAAACATGACATGCTTCTTGGATTGGACGCCCGACCCACACAAACTTTCCAGCTTCTCGTGAACCCATTTATCCGTATTTCAAAACCAGGGAACCTTGCCAGGACTCTTTTTGTGGTGAGATGTCTTCTTTTTGGCCGACAGCGCCCTTTGCGGGTTTTCGCCAATCGACCTCTCTCATTTCTCTTCTCACCGCTGCCCGATAGTTCTCTTTGCGAGTTTTCACTAAACAGACTCTCTCATTTTCATTTTCTCTACTCACCGTCGCCTTATGGTGCCCAAAGGTTTTCACCGATAAGACTCTCTCATTTTATTTCTCTCAATTTGAATTGCATCAGATTCTAATAATGACATTTTTCACTTCACTGCCTTTGCGAATTGATCGGAAGGACTTGGACAAGGTCTTTGGGGTAAAAGAATTTTGGACAGAAGTACAACTTTGGAACCATTTCGGCGGACTCATGGCCGAACCATTATATCATTTGCCCCAGTTTCAACTTTTAGGGAAATTGGGATTTTTGTTTTGGTGTGACTGAACCCCAGCAAGAGGCTGCCTACGTATCCTTTTGGAATCAAGTCAGACGTAGTTCAGGAAAATAATTTTTGTTTTTGTTTTGTTTTTGTTTTTTTTCTTTTCTTTTTTTTGTTTTTTCTTTTCTTTTTTTTCTCTTTTTCTTTTCTTGTTTTTTTTTTCGATAGTACTTTTGGGTTCCAAAGAGGGTGAACAAAAAAGCATAACCGGCTCAAAGGGTTTACGAATGATTGATAGTGTTTGGGGTAGTGGGAAGGAAAGCCTTCGTCATCTCAATTACACAAAAGCCATCGCCGCAAGAGGTCTAGACATAGTACCTTTTTACTGCATCTGCATTGATTGCTATTTCAGGATCATTTCCTTCAATGCCTCCCAGATACAGTGCTCTTCTCAGAAATATTTTCCAGATGATGTATGGACCCTTCCAATTAGGAGCGAATTTTCCTTTTTCTTCCTGGTGGTGAGGGGGAATGCGTCTCAGCACGAGTTGTCCCACTTCGAAATTCCTGGGACGCACTTTCTTGTTATAGGCGCGGGCCATTATTTGTTGGTACAACTGTCTGGACGTGCCCTGAGTAGAGCGTACTCTTTTAGCAGTACTCAAGTTGTTGTAATGTATAGGAGTTTCCAACCTGCGAGCCCATTTTCTTCAGTTGTTCCAATTCTTTGTTTTATTTCCTCAAAGTTACATTCTTTGCATTTTGACTCTTGATTCATTATTTTGAAGTCTGACAGCGTTTTGGGATCTAGGCATGAAGTCCGCAA
>MU725621.1:12495-77404 GCA_026770625.1 Nicotiana glauca
GGTTGGGGAAGAAGACATGGGTTATATTTTTTTATTTAATTTAAAGGAAATAGTTTAAAAAGGGAAAATTTAAAAAAAAAACTTAATTTCAGGTGAATTTTTTAGTTTTCACGCGCCTCTTTTATGTGTAATACACGCATGTGACACATGAAAAAAGAGGTGTGTAATTGACACAATTTTAAAAGTTTTGGTGTGTAATACTATTCTCGTGTTTAACAAAAGTGTAAGAGGGATTTGAGTACAAGGTCGATGGATAAAGTATGTATTTTGCCCTTGTGGATACAATATTGCCGCTGCATTTTCAATGCCTTCATGCATGTCCGAGACTATGCACATTCCCTCCCTTTCCCCAAATGCATCCTTGAATCTCGCAAAAAATCACTCCCAGGAAGCATTATTGGCATATGCAAGTGGTAGGATATTACCTGCTGGATCTTGTGTTGATGCTATCAATAATGTTCCTCTATATGTCGATTTAAGAAAGGTTCCATCTACAATAACAACCGGTTTGCAATACTGACATCCTTTTATAGACGGATATAGTGCAACTAAAGCATACATGGACAAGTCTTCCTCTGTTTTTTTCAAACTTACCACCGACATAGGATTTGTAAGAACCAACATATAAAAGTAGTTTGGTAGCTTTTTATATGATTCGCTTGGGTTCCCTCTCAGTACTTGAACTGCATATTCTTTCGATCTCCATGCTTGCATAAATGTCATTTGAAAACCATACTGCTTGTTCATGTCTCCAATTATATCATTAGAAGTGTATATTATTTTGGGGTCTTTATACTTGTCTATCAGAAGACTGCCGATGAGTTTTGCAGTAGCTTGATGTTGTGCGTAAGATCTATCTTTCAGGGGGCATGAGTGCACTTTGCTAAAATTTCTGACCTTGAAAAGGTTTGCTTTTTCAGGCTCGAAGACTTAAAATACCAATCACAGTTGTTGTTGATGCATACTAGGCAGTACCTACGACAAGGATATAAACTTTTCCATCAATAAACAGAGCGACATGAAATACAATGATATATAGTGATACACACTGCCATCAACAATACTAGATGAAAAAATACAATGACTATACAATACTAGACGGTGACAACCACAACTTAAAAGTGTACAGCCACATACTTACAAGCAACAACTTATTTTCTACATAATTATGCTTCTAACATCAACTACGATATACATTGAGATACATAATTATACAATAAATATTTTGATACCTGCTTTCACTTGATCTATGCACCTTAAACTGAAATTTTTCCTTTATTGCCAAGTACTTCATGACTTTGACTATTATTGCCTTGTCTTTATAAATTTGACCTTCTTCTACATGTATGTGTTGGGGATCAGTTATTATTGTATTTTCATCAGATTCTGTATCATTCCAGTCTTCTCCATCCCCAAACTCGATCATCTTAATTGTATCTCCATTGTATCTCTCCTCTACAACTGAGCTTTGTGCACATTCTGAGGAAATCACATTAGAATTAGAATTGTAGCAGATCATGTCCATATCCTTTTCACTCGATGTTATACAAATGGGATACATTGTAAATTTTGAGCATTTTTTCAGCTCAAGATATACACATACACCAATACTATTGTGTATCGCTATCGGCGGAGAACCATTTTGGACAATGTATTTGATTTCAATAGCATTCAATGAAGTATCTATCATAAGTTATTTCGAAATAACGTCTACAAAATCTTCAAAACTTCTATTTGGAGTAACTATTACAGTATCTGCATTATAATCTACAAAGTTGTTGTCAACATTCCATTGGCCACCATACTGAATAAAAATTGGTAAATCTGCGATTGAAGTAGCTGAAATTAGGTAAAAAATCACTAATTCCTTGATTGATTTTGATTGAGCTGTATCTACACAGAAGTTGCGAAGGTATATAGTGAAATGATCGATTTTGAGTGAAATTTGGAGCTCATTTGGAGAATTTTTAGGAGAGAATGCTATGATTTACAGAGGGAGAGAATGTCGTGATCTGAAAAATTGATAGCTTGAAAAGGGGAAGGAAACGTGATTCTCGGATGCGTGATTGTTGGAAGCGTGATTCTCCGATGCGTGGTAAATTGATACGCTTGTGTGTGTCTCTAAAGTTTGGGCTACTTTTGGTTTTAATTTTGGGCTAGAGGTTGGTAAGTTTGTGTTTAAATTGGCTATTTCTATACTTTTTCCTTTATAATTTGGATTTCAGAATTTAAAAAAACATCCTAGAAATAGAATCTTCATGTTTTAGAAAATAATGTAAGATCTTGTATATAATTTAGTACACCCATTTTAAATTTCCAATTAAAATGCGCTTAATTTAATTTTTATATATATGGTTTCTCATCTGGTGTCCTATGTCCGGTATCCATATTGGAGCACGACTATATTCGAGTTTGCGTCGCGTAAGGCCTATTTGGTGGGAAGCGCTCCCTATCAAGAATTTTTTCATATACAGGGCTCGAACGCGAGACATCTGGTTAAGAATTGTTGCCACATTCGCTACACCACATACTTAAATTAGATAAAATGATCCAATAAGCTAGGACTACTTGGAGACAAACACTACTACGGTCGAAAATTGTGTTTTTCTGACGAATTTGCGATCGAAAAAGGTTGGTCGGAATAAACTTAGTCGCAAAATATTTGCGACCCAATCAGTCAAAAAATTCTGACGGATTCGGTCGCAAAGTGAAAAATAAAGGACCCATTTGAATTTAATTCATTGCGACCGTATTAGTCGGTAAATTTACGACTTATTCAGTCGCTAATAAAAATAAAAAATAAATAAAAATTTAATGCTCCGACCGATTCCATCCAAAAATTAAATAATAAAATTAATTTTTAGTTAAATATTCGTCTGAAACAGTCATACATAGTGAGTATTAATTAAAAATATTCAGAAACTCTCCATGTGCAACCCAATCAGTCGCAAATCTAGGTAATTTATGCTGAAATTCAGTCGCATATACGTTGCAAATTTGAAAAAAAAAAATTCGCAAAATTCTGCTATATTTTTAATTACACCACGTGCCAAATAACACAGCCAATCAAACACCTAATGACCAAGCAAATACCTAGTATAACAATTCAAATCTATATTTACTACAAAACGAACAGTAATATTTATAACAATCCAACCAACTAATCAAACAACCAAATCATCAAACATGTCTCTAACTTCAACTCCAAAACATTCAAATAGCAAATTCTATTCAGACTCAGTCTCCTCCTCAGACTCAGACTCCATTGAGACAAGATGGATGGTACTCCTCATAATCAGTTTGTTTTTCATAAATGTACTAGTATTTCTCATGAACTCACGATTCATAGGCAAGAAGCGGTGATGACAGTCAAACCATGTGTTCCCACCTTCATGTTTCAAAGTGAATGCTTTTGTATCTTCCATACATATCGGGCAAGCTAATTTTACGGCAGTCGACCACTCGGACATAATTTCATAAGCAGAAAAATCATTTACAGTCCACATCAAAGCAACATACAATCTGAAATTTTTGCTTAGTTGATACATCATATGTTTCCACGCCTTGAAGCCACAATAACTTCAACTCATCAATCAAAGGCTGCATGTAAACATCAATCAATTTTTTTGGATTGCGTGGACCTGGAACAATACAAGTTTGAAACAAATATGGACTTTTCATACATAACTCGGGTGGAATATTATACAGCATAACAAACACCAGCCAACATGAATTATGGTGTAGCAGAGACTACAAATGGAGTGAATCCATCAATGCATAATCCCAACCTAATATTTCTTGGTTCACTAGCAAAGTCCGGGAATACCCTATCGAAATGCTTCCATGCTTCTCCATCTGATGGATGACATAGAACATCATCTGGCCTTCTATGCCCATAATGTCATCCATATGAGGAGAGGAGCTCGTTGATGCATACAACCTCTCTAACCTTGGTATAAAGGGTAAGTGGTGCATCGCCTTTACCGGGACTTCTTCTTTTTATCATTTGTAGCATCAATGTAACAAGGCTTGTTATAAAATTTGCAGTTCTCTAGAGATGCATCATCCTTACAGAATAACATGCAACCATTCTTACATCAATGAATCCTCTTCGATGAAAGACCCAACTTGGAAACCAATTTTTTGCGGTATAGAAATCTTTGGGTAAGACAATGTTACTCGGATTAAGTTCATTCATAAGCACAATAATATAGTTCATGCCCGAGAGAACTATCCTTCTTAATCTGAAGTAATCAAACAACAACAGACAACTTGGAACGCACTGAACCTTCATACAACGAACAACTAACTTCCTCTAACTCTTTGAAGAACTTCTTAGGCTCATCATTTGGTTGAGATTGAGCCCCCGAAAACATCTCAAAGGCATCCCTCATCATGTCATTAAATCTAGAATTTTCACCATTAGTCTCCACTACGGGACTTCTCCCCTCACCACCAAAAGAATTATGGAAATGGACATCATTTATAATATCAAGATTCTCCCCATGAGTACACATAATAATTTTTCATAAATTCCTTTTTAAAAAATGACATGTAACAACATCTTCTCCCAATAACTTAACACACGTGCATTTCACACAAGGGTACCTAATCGTTCCTTCAATACGAAAATCATTAAGTGTCCTTGCCTTAGCAATAAATCCAACAACCCCTTATTTATATTCATCCCTTAACCCCAAACGATTAGAATGATTTCTATTACATATCTATTTACGATGCGCAAATGCCATCTACACAAACAAAATAAAACTAGAAGTTGATATATTTATTTTATTTATACTAATTACTAAGTTATATTCTCCCAAAGATTATCTAAATATTTTAATTATATATTTTACTATATATTTGAGTGGTTTCGATATTAATAGGTACATCAAACTACTGTAAGATAAAAAATCCTAAAACATATAAATTAATCATATTTATTTCAAATTAGCATATGATAGCGCTCTAATACTTAATTGACTGTATTTTCTTCATTTTGTTCCAATAATAAATAATATAATTAACACATAGATAGGGCATGGAGAATTTTCAAACAAAAAACCGAATCCGAGAAATATTAACACTTAAGTTGTTCTTAACTAACCTAACTTGAAATTATAACTCT
This sequence comes from Nicotiana glauca, assembly GCA_026770625.1. NCBI lineage: Eukaryota > Viridiplantae > Streptophyta > Magnoliopsida > Solanales > Solanaceae > Nicotiana > Nicotiana glauca. The sequence continues at coordinate 17,627 of MU725621.1, forward strand.
TTAAAATATTGTTTAACTCTAACAAAAAAATATTAGCACTAAGTTATTTTTTATATAAATAAGAATTTCATACTTGTGTAAAATACCCAAATTATTCTAAATCTTTTTCTTGATTATTATTGAATACATACACGTATACTAGCCATATTCATAAGAACATCTAACTAAAAATAAAAAAAGAAACAAGCTAATTAATCTAAAACGAAGAAATTTTTAACAAGTTACTTATACATACTTGTAGACAATAAATTGTGTCAAGAAAATAAAATCAAGACCGAAAAATATCGCAACAATCAAAGTATTTTATTTTGAATATTTGAGTGTTACAATCTCTATGAATCCTCTGATTCTTCTTTTCAATGATAAATAAATTCAAGAGCCTTTGAGCTTGATCTTGAATCTATGTTTGTTGCCACGAACGATGATCTTGTTCTTGAGCTTGAGCTAGATTGCTTGGACTTAAACTTGATTTGGTCTTCGTTCTTGATCTTGAACTTGATTTGTTCTTCGTTCTTGAGCTTGAACTTGATTTCGTGAAATTGAACTTGAAGCTTGAAACTTGTGGAGGAATTTGCAGCGTTTGATCCACGAGCTCTTTCTTGCTTCTTGTTATAACTTTTGGTGCATTTTTTGAGTTATGAAGACCCCTATTTATAGTTGTGGAAGGGAAGAGTCATGATAAGAACAAACTCTTTCCGACCAATCAAATTGAAGGGTGACATGGCCGCATTTGATTGGCCAGAACATGTCACTTGCACACGTGACGTGATTTCATTGGCCTTTTAGTGTGACTTGGAACGCCTTGTCATTTTGACACGTGGCATGATCCTATTGGCTTTTCTATTTGACTTGGTGCGCCACGTCATTTGAAACTGGGCCTCTAGGAAGATGTCTTTTTGGGCTTAATGAAGTGGGCTCATCACTTTAGCCCAATTAAATGACTAGCCCAATGAATTAAGACTTATTTATTTACATATTGGACTTATATAATTAATTCAATTATAATAGCTCAATAAATTTATTTGAACTAATATATCTTGAATTTAAAATATAGTCCAAATTATTTTATGAATTTAATTTTAATAAAATTTATATGCCTACAAATACCCCCTACTTCAAGACTTGTCAAGGTTTTTAAACCTTTGAAGACTAGGCTTGAAGTATTTATATTAGCGTACTTGAACTAGCTTGATTTAATCATATGAAATGTCAAAATATTTGAAATTTATATTTCAAATATCACTGTTACATGTCTCAATCACATAGAATATAAATGGGAAATTCACATGAAAATACACTTGGAGAAAGCAGTTTTCAGCCGCCTAACCCACAAATATGGTTTTCATCCGGTAGCACACAAACATTTTATGAAAACAAGTGGAACTTCGTCAACTATATCCAAAACCACGCCTAAATCAGATTTCGATTTTTTCTTTCATTTTTATCTTTTCCGTTTCTCCATTTTTATTTTTATTTATTTTTTACTTCTCACTGTATAGTATTTCCTAAAATTCACAATATCAGGAAGTTGAAGTAAAAAATATATTCATCCTTAGAGTCTATAATTTTTTTTTATATTTTTTTTGCAAAATTCAAAGTTTTGTAAGGGAAAATCTTATTCCACTGGAAAAATTAAAAATTTACATTATTAAACACCTTATATACATTGTTATGCATAGTCATATGTTAATTATACATAAATATATAATAATACTCACTATCTGAAGGCAATTTTTTTACAGTTATCTATGTTGTATAATTATAATAATCTTGTATACTTGTGTATAATCATGTATAATTCTTTATAGCTATGAGAATACACACAAATATACATGGTTATAATTATGTATAATCTTGTATACTTGTGTATAATCTTGTATAATTATGTATAACTATGAGAATACACACAAATATACATGGTTATACATGATTATACAAAGTATATATAGTTATATACAACATATACATCATTCTTCCTCCCTTCGGAAGTCATTAGAAGAAGGAGGAGGAGGAGGAGGCGGAGGAGGAGGAGGAGGCGGAGGAGGAGGAGGAGGCGGAGGAGGAGGAGGAGGCGGAGGAGGAGGAGGAGGCGGAGGAGGAGGAGGAGGCGGAGGAGGAGGAGGAGGCGGAGGAGGAGGAGGAGGCGGAGGAGGAGGAGGAGGCGGAGGAGGAGGAGGAGGCGGAGGAGGAGGAGGAGGCGGAGGAGGAGGAGGAGGCGGAGGAGGAGGAGGAGGCGGAGGAGGAGGAGGAGGCGGAGGAGGAGGAGGAGGCGGAGGAGGAGGAGGAGGCGGAGGAGGAGGAGGAGGCGGAGGAGGAGGAGGAGGCGGAGGAGGAGGAGGAGGCGGAGGAGGAGGAGGAGGCGGAGGAGGAGGAGGAGGCGGAGGAGGAGGAGGAGGCGGAGGAGGAGGAGGAGGCGGAGGAGGAGGAGGAGGCGGAGGAGGAGGAGGAGGCGGAGGAGGAGGAGGAGGCGGAGGAGGAGGAGGAGGCGGAGGAGGAGGAGGAGGCGGAGGAGGAGGAGGAGGAAGAAAAATTACCAAAACAAAGGAGATTTCATAACTTAGAATAAGAGACAAGAATTAAAAGAAATAACCACTCAATATTTTCTTTTTCTTCAAACGGGAATAAAAGGATCATCTAATGTGAAAGTCGGAATCGGCTTCGGCGAGCACTGAATCGAAACAAAAAAGACTACAAAAGATAGATCTGGTGTGGATTGTTCAACAATGTTATTTTGTGGAAGAGGAAGATACAGATGAATGGCGTTCTCTATAACTTTTCGGTGTTCATCTTCTCTATGTCGTCCTCTGAATAATTCAACAATTTCACGCACTTTGCTTAAGTCATCTTCTTCACTCTCCTTTCGATCTTCGCCTTCACTTTTTAACCGCAAAAAGTCTTTGTCTATTCGATATGCTACACTTGAAGGTAATGTTTTACATACTTGAGTTTTGGATTAATAGCCTAATAGAAAGGAAATCTGAAGAAGAACTCGACTATTTTGCCAGAGAGAGAAAGAGCAAGAGCGAATTGAAAATGAAAGAGAAAGAGGGGTGGGGAGAAAATCTGAAAGAGAAAACTGATTTGGGAATGGAAAAATTTCCTCCACATAAAGAAAAAGAGTGAGGGCGGCGATATGGCTAATCAGTGAAAATAATTTTTCAACATTATAGAAATTGGGCCATACCGCGTAAGAAGGAAAAATATAGGCCCAATTTCATTAGAATGTTGGGCCAACTGACAATGAGAGTAATTTCTGCAATATAAATCTATTAAATTTAGATTCCAAGATGGCCCGCCACGTACTTTGAAATCCAAAGCATTCCTTTTTTGTCTCTAATAAAATACTTTGCCGTGACTATTAGAATAGGAGGACACTACAAATTACACTTGATTTCTTTTAGAGAGACCTTACCGTAATGATCGGATACAATTCATCCATCACAAATTCCAACATAATTGATTTGTCTTTGAATTCTTACGTTGCCGCCGTAGTTAGACCAATCCTTCTTCGAGGACACAAGCAGTAGCCGAATCCGACATGAAAAACAATTGCAATATCCCACATCGGTATTTGTCCTCTCGCAGCTGCCTTTTGAGATGTATTCGCAGTTTTCGCAGGCCACTTAAGTTTAGTTTTGTGGACTCGGAAGCATTGACGAGAAGGTAATTTCTTCTTCTTTCCTTGTGCTTTTCTTCTTTTGTTATTTTTTTTTGTAGGTCAAGCGAGAAATATATGTTCTTGTTCAACGAGATAATCCATGCATGAAGAAAACAATCTTGGGGTGTGAGGGGATGAGTACTCATTCTTGCCCAAATATTGGAGAGATTACTTCATGGCCTGACTACCGGAGAGATTATTCTCAAAATGGACCGACTATCGGAGAGATTACTCTCAATGTGGCCCGACTACCGGAGAGATTACTCTCAATATGGCTCGACTATCAGTGAGGCCAACTTAAGGTGCAAAGGGACTCATATGTCCACCTTAAGATTGGAAAGTTATAGTTCCCTTTAAGGACAAACCCGCGAAGAGGCAAACTTAAGGTGCAAAGGGACTCATATGTACACCTTAAGATTAGAAAGTTATAGTTTCTTTTAAGGGCAAACCCGCGAAGAGGCCAACTTAAGGTGCAAAGGGACTTATATGTCCACCTTAAGATTGGAAAGTTATAAAGCTTCAACTCGAAGACGACATCGACTTGAACACTTGGAAAACTTTGAAGATTTGGCAGACTTTGAAGACTTCAACTCGAAGATTCGGAGGGCTTAAACAATTCAACTTTAAGACCGACGAATTTGAAGACTGAAACTTGAAGACCGACGAACTTGAAGACTTCAACTTTGAGACTTTGAGGGCCTAAATATTTCAACTTGAAGATTGGCGAATTTGAAGACTTCAACTTGAAGACCGACAGAATTGAAGACTTCAACTTTGAGACTTGGAGGGCCTAAATATTTCAACTTGAAGATCAGCGAATTTGAAGACTTCAACTTTGAGACTTGGAGGGCCTAAATATTTCAACTTGAAGATCAGCGGATTTGAAGACCGACGGGGTTGAAGATTTCAACTTGGGTACTTCAACTTGAATACACTTGAAGACTTCAACTTGGAGACTTCGAGAGCTTAAATATTTCAGCTTCTCTTTTGCTTTACATTGTTCGACTTTTATCTTAGTCGCATAATTCAGCTTTACGTGCTTGTAACAAATGATTCATATCTTGTCGTGGGAGAGTCCAAATAATGAACCGTTTGATGACTTCAATATCTAAAATATATCCAATACTCAGAATCAAAAACCTTCAGAATCGCACCGGATAATATTTTGAAATCAACTTTAGATTTCACCATGTTGAAAATTTCAGATTTGCGCAGTCTCACCAAAAAATTCATATCTCGGTGTAGAAATATCGAAATTGCAAACCGTTTGATTTCAAGAAAACTAAACTTTAAGATCTAGAACATATCCAAAATAATCAATCAAACAACTTCGGAATTGTCCTAGATAATATTTTGAAATTAACTTTATATTGCACCATGCTATCAATTCCAGATTTGCGCAGTCTCACCAAAAAATTCATATCTCGGGGTAAAAATATCGAAATTGCAAACCATTTGATTTCAGAAAAATTAGACTTCAAGACCTAGAACATATCCAAAATTCTCAATCAAAAAACCTCTGAATCGTCCCAGATAATATTTCGAAATCAACTTTACATTGCACCATGTTATCAATTCTAAATTTGCGCAGTCTCGCCAAAAGATCCATATCTTGGTGTAGGAACGTCAAAATTAGGATCCGTTTAATTTATTAAAAACTAGACTTCAAGATATAGAATATATCCAAAATTCTCAATCAAACAACTTTGGAATCATCCTAGATAATATTTTTAAATCAACTTTATATTGCACCACGCCATCAATTCCAGATTTGCGCAGTCTCACAAAAATTCATATCTTGGTATGGAAGCCTCGAGATCGGAAGATGTATTACTTGCCATAAATCGGAATTTAAGAGCTATATTCTCACAAATATCTTGAGTTCAAGTCTCACTGAATTTAAAACATAGTGCCAAGCAATCTTTTCCTTATACTTGTGTTTCCTTTTGACGCCTCTCTTCTCTTCCCTTTTTTTTAAAGGCGGAGGGTGGACTTGGAGAACAACAAACTTGAAGGTTTGGAGAACCTGAAGATATATAGAATCCCTGGAGTTCAATGCAAATACTTGACATCCTCCTAAAATCGGCATATTGAAAATATCAATTTACCATGGAGGGTTGCCCCCTTTAAATCAAATGAGATCAAAGTTCAACAGGAGGATGGCGTTTCAGCTTGATCTTACATTCCTTCATACTTCATTTGAACAACAATTGGGGAAATATGTATCTTTTGAACTTATGCGACTGAACTTAGAATGAAACTCTAAGTTGCCTACGTACCTCGGTGAAGAGGATCAAGTCATACCGTAGTTCAGACTGGGTAGATTTTTTTTTACGTCCTAACTTTTGCCTAGGCCACCTCGTTCGAGATTTTCAACCTAGCGGACTTTTTTTTTGGGTAGTACATAGTTTATACTCTTGCGGGCCAGGAGTGTGGCAACATGCAGTTTAGGCTCATGCGTCAAGGAGTGTCATGACTTGCAGTTTAGGCTCTTACGTTGAGGAACGTCACAATTTCAAGGATAATACTTCTTTAAAAATTTGCCATTGATGGGGCCGATTCTCATGCCATCTGCATCAACCAGCTTGTAAGCCCCATTTGAGTAAGCTTCTTGTACGACATATGGCCCATCCCATTTTGAAGTGAACTTCCCTACAGGTTTATGAGATGTAATTATGGGTCTTCGTACGGCAAGGACTTGATCTCCTACTTGAAAGGATCTCGGGCGAACTCTTTTATTAAAGGCACGAGATAATCGAGCTTGATAACATTCAAGATTTTGTTGAGCTTCCAATCTCTTTTCATCAAGAGCTTCCAACTCTGCTAATCGAAGTCGAGCGTTTTCTTCATCAGTGATCCCTTCTTGAATAACCAGTCGTAATGAAGGTATTTGACGCTCAAGTGGCAAGACGACTTCCACCCCATAAACAAGTGAATAAGGAGTCGCCTGTGTTGGCATATGGTGAGTCATTCTATATGCCCATAGAGCTTCTTCCATACGGTCATTCCAATCTCGTTTGGATTTGGAGACAACTTTCTTTAACAAGTTGCATAGAGTCTTGTTGAATGCCTCAGCTAGACCATTGGCGACAGCATTGTACATCAAAGAGTTACGTTGCTTGAAGCGAAAGAGATCACAAATCTTGTTCATCAACTTATTATCGAATGACTTTCCATTATCCGTTATTATGTAACGAGGAATGACAAAGAGATAAATAATATTTACTCGGATGAAACTTGCAACATTTTCCTTCTTGACTTCCTTAAGAGCAACAGCTTCAGCCAATTTTGAGAAGTAGTCAGTTACAACCAAGATGTATGGGTGCCCACATGAGGACTTTGGCAGTGGTCCAACAACATCCAATCCCCAAGCGTCAAATGGCCAGGATGCAACAATTGGGTGCAACACTTCAAGAGATTGATGAATAAAATTCGCATGGAATTGAAAAGCCTTGCATCTTCGAGCGTAATCCAAGCAATCTTTTATCATCATTGGCCCATAATATCCCATCCTTTTTATATGGAAGTAGAGATTTAGTCCAGACTGGTGTGACCCACATACCCCAGAATGTGCCTCTTGTGAAGCTTGGAGAGCTTCCTTTTCTCCTAGGCATCGCAAGAGTGCTCCCTCGAACGACTTTCTTTATAGAGTATCCTTGTAGTAAAGGAACCGGGGTACACGACGACGGATTTCAGTCCTTCTCCTCGGATTTTCTAGAAGTATCCTATAGCATAAATAGTCGATAATGGGTCGTCGCCATTCTTCTTTCTCAACTTCAGAAACAGCAACAAGATGCTTGAGTTCGTTTTCTTTACCTTTAGCCTCATTTGGCGGCGGTACTACCTATTTTTGGCAGAGGGTAACTTGCGCTTGGTCAGGCAGGGCTAATGATGAAGCTAGAGCAGCTAAAGCATCAGCCTTCTTATTTTTTTTCCTTGGCACATGCTAAATAGTCACATCACCGAGCCATCCCATCAACTTTTTAGCGTAATCATGATATGGGCGTAGTTCGGGCTTCTTAACCTCATAACTACCCAAAAGTTGATTGACCACTAACTGGGAGTCATCAAAGACTTGCAATTGCTTCATATCAACGGCCATTTCAAGCCCAAGTATTAATTCTTGATACTGAACAATGTTGTTGGAGCAGAGTTGTGCCAAGGTGAAGGATTAGGGCAAGACTTCACCTTGGGGAGTGAGAAATACTATGCCAGCCCCGGCTCTCCCACGATGTGCAGCACCATCAAAGTACATCTTCCATGGAGGTTGAACTTCAACGGCCATTGCGTCCTCATCAGGTAGTTCATCAATTAACTCCCAGTCATTAGGTATCAGATGATCTGCCAAGAAGTCTGTCAATGCTTGTCCTTTTAAAGCCTTTTGAGGGATGTACAAAATCTCAAATTGTTGAAATTGGAGGTACCATCTCGCTAGTCGATCACTAAGAATAGATTTGATATTACGAACTTGATGGGATTTGCTTTAGAAACAAGACAGACAACATGAGCTTGAAAGTAGTGCTTCAAATTTTGAATTGAGAAGACTAGCATCAAACACAACTTCTCAATTGGCGAATAATTCAACTCGTTAGGTGTCATCATCCTGCTCAAGTAGTAAAGAGAGTTTTCTTTCCCCTCACTATTTTCTTGGGCCAACAGTGCTCCAACACACCTTTCCCGCACCACAACGCATAGTATCAATGGCTTTCCAGGTATAGGAGCTGCTAAAACTGAAGGCTTCATCAAGTAGGTTTTGATACTTTCGAAGGCATTGCTACAAGCTTGGTCCCACTTGAAAGGAACTCCTTTCTTCATGAGGTGACTAAATGGTTGGCACCTCCCAGCCAGGTTTGATATGAATCTTCTAAGGTATGCTTGCTTTCCTTGTAGACTTTTCAATTCATGGATATCTCGAGGCTCAGGCATTTTCAAAATGGCATCCACTTTGGCTTGATCAATTTCGATCCCTCGATGTCGGACAATGAAACCAAGGAACTTTCCAGAAGTGATTCCAAATGCACATTTCAATGGATTCATCCTAAGTTGGTACCTCCGGAGCAATTCAAATACCATCCTCAAGTCTTTCATGTGGTATCCCTTCTCTCTTGATTTCACCACCAAGTCATTAACATAGCATTCGACATTCTTGTGGAGAAGATTGTCAAAAATATTCTGCATAGCCCTTTGGTAAGTAGCACTAGCGTTCTTCAAGCCAAAAGGCATTACCTTGTAGCAATAAATACCCTTTGGGGTACGGAATGCAGTAAGCTCTTCATCTTTTGGTTCCATGCGTATTTGGTTATAGCCCGACGAACCGTCCATAAATGACATTGCCTCGTACCCAGTAGTATCATCGATCATCAGTTGTGGAATGGGAAGCGAGAACTCATCTTTCGGACATGTATTGTAAAGATCCCTAAAGTCAACGAACACTCGAATCTGGCCATTTTTCTTCCTTACAGGGACAATACTTGAAACCCATGTTGGGTACTTAACTTCACGAATAAAGCCAGCTTCGATGAGTTTGTTAACTTCTATTTCAATCAAGGGAACCAAGTCCGGCCTAAAATACCTTTGAGCTTGTTTAACAGGATGAGCACCATTTTTGACTGCAAGGTGATGGACTGCTACTTTTGGGTCCAAGCCATGTATCTCTTTGTAACTCCAAGCAAATACATCCCTGAACTCTTTAAGTAATTCAATATAAGTGCTATCTTCATCAGCTTCAAGTAAAGCACTTAGGTAGGTGGGTTTTAGTTCTTCATCGGTGCCAAGGTTAACTTCTTTTAAGGCATCAACTGTCGTCTTCACTCCTTCTTCAAGTTCAGGTGGAGCATCTTTCGCTTCTTCATCTTCTTGAGGGTCCCCAGCATTGAAGGATATGTGATAATACGGAAAAACATCCTCCAATTCCGCATTATCTTCCATCGAAGATGGAATGCCATTCTTGATTTGTACAATTACATGATACGAAGAACCTACACTTTCTTTGTCGTCTTCACGTTCCTTAGTATAGACCACAATATATGGATTTACCTTCAGTACTTCTTTACATGAAACCACAGGTTTTGTTTGTCGCCTCATTCTAGAAGGAACCAAACTTTGGAAATCCTTAGAGATCTCCTGGATTTTGGGTGAAGCAGGTGTTCTTATGCTTTGAAAATTTCTCCGAAACTTGTTCCCCTTTTTTAGTGGACCCAATATTTCAAACACGGAGGTCCTCACAGGTGATCTTCCAAGTCGATCAAAGACAGAAGGCTTGTTAGAAGCGGCTGATTCATCTTCTATAGTGATATAGTTGTTGCTCACCCTTCTTATTGAGATGCGCACTGGTGACGGTTGCTTGTATCCTAAACCTTCACGTGGTTGCCTCGTTGTAGCTTCCAATTGGAGCTTCCTTAACTTTGACGGCTCATTGGGATTGTATCCAACTTTTGCAAATAGCTTGTAAGCGTTAGGGTCAAAAGCGTCATCTGTTCGCTTTGTAGGGAGTGCCACATTGTGCAAACGATTTTGGGCTACAAACCCTGCAATTGGTATTGAGGACGACTTTACTGCCTCAATTCGTTTGGCTAGAAGATTTAACTCCCTTAGCATGTTGGTTTGGAGATTAGATGATTCACTTTCATCTTTATTCTTTTTAGGGACATATTGGAGCGCCGAGCTTGCTTTCTTGCCATAAGACGTAATATTCCCTCTATAAGATTTATTCGCGTTGGGTTGTACCTCCTTACTAGCAAATTTGGCTTTACCAGTAGTCACCTCTTCTATTTTAGTTGAGGGCTATTTATTCCTAATTTTCATGCCATCGTCATCTTTTATCTCCTACACGATGTAGTTCTTCAAGTAGAACTTTGCATTGATGAAGTGTGACTCAGCCTCGGTGAATGGCTCATCATCAGCAACTACCGTCTTCTCGACTTCACCCTTGTAGTATTTTAAACATTGATGGTAGGTAGATGGAACTACTTTATTCTCATGTATCCAAGGCCTCCCAAGCAAAACATTGTATGAAGTCTTTGCGTCGATCACATGTAGCCATGCACTTGATTGCATATCTTCAATAGTGATTCCCAGCCTGATCGCGCCTATGGCTCTTTGCCCCCATTGGTTGAATCCTTGGATCATTACATGACTTTCTGAGAGTTTACTAATGGGTGTGAAAACGTGATTTTTGCTTCACGAAAACTACTCCGAAAGAAATCAAAAAAAAAAAAACAAATCGCCTTTGTGTACAATTTTTGACAATTTTGCGTGACGTTTTGGATAATTACTTTTGACTGTGAATGCTCATCTTATTTGGTTAAAAATACAAAAAATATATTGCGTGTGCACCTAGGATTTTATTTTTACAATTAGGATTAATTAAATCATAATTTGGTTTTTTTTTTTTTAAAAAAAAAAAGAACAAAAATCACAAAAATATGTATCTTGGTAGTTTTATCATTTTTATTGTTCAATTGTGGGATTTTGTTTTAATTAATGTTTGATCTTGTGGGTTAATCATTGCTAAGGGTTAATTAATACCCCTTTTAAGATAATTTTGGTTTTACAACATAGTTTAGGATTTTTGGTAATTAGGAATTAAAAGGGGAAAATAATAGAAAACAAAACAAGTGAAATAAGAAAGAAATCGTAACTGGGCCACCCTTTGTGGACCAAAATAAGGCCCAAAACACCATATATACTCGGTCCAATATGGCTGGTCTCTCAGATGACCCAAACGACGCTGTTAGACGTCTCAAATCCGGACCATTGATCAAACAGATCTAACTGTCCAGTTCAGCCCCAGCATTGTTTGAAACGACACCGTTTCAGATGTTTAATCTGAGCCATCCATTTCCTTTGATCTGACGGTCCCAAGGTCTCCTCATAACCCGGTCCATTCCACCCCGAGTCAACCCAGTCTCATAACATGACCAAACGACACTGTTTTATTTAAATGGATGATCTAGGCCGTTGATCGTAAATGATCCAACGGCCAAGATTGAATCCCCCCTCCCGTATATATTCTTAATCACCTACCCAGCCCCCCTCCAGTCCAAACACCCCCCTCCCCTTTCATCGTCGTCTCTCTCAGAGACGAACCAGACTACCAAACCCTAGCCACCGTTGATACATTTCCGCCTGAAACCCGGCGGCAACAATGTCGCCGGTCACCAAACTAACACCCCTTGACCATTTTGACCACCCCCAATCCAAATCTCGGACCCGTTTACTTCGAATCATCCCCCATTATCTCGAATCTTCATTTGAAGATTCGAGCAGAACCTGGACCTACCCCAATCCACCCCAAACTCACACCACGGCACCCCCTGACCTCCCTCGTGTTCAAAACACCTTTGGTTCCGTCGAATCTTGCTAGAACCATTCGAACTCCAAATCGAGCCCAAGAACCCTAGAAAACCAAAGCATAGGGTCTGTCCGAAATACAAAGGAACTGGGGTCTCAATCGACTTTAGTCGAGTGTTCTCAATCGGGAACACTCGATTAAAGTCCGTTTTTACCCCCAAAAAAGGGCTCGAGTCAGAGTTCGAACTTGGTTCGTCTAGTTTCTGATTTCGTCTTTGAGGTATTTTTCTCTCTTTTATTTGTTCCTTTGGTTTATTGTTATTTGTTTGGGTTATTGTATTAATTTTGTTTCCAACTTTTGTTCACTGTTTTCCTCCTTCTCCATCTGACCTTTTATTTGGTCGAGTTTGCTTCTGTGCATGGTCGAGTATGTGTTATAAGCCATGTAATTTGTTAGTTTATAAGTTCCCTGTTTTTGTCAATACAACTCGAATCACTTGATGGTCTATTTATTTTGATTGTTTGTTGTTAATTGCTAAGCATTATAGCCTGTGTAATCAATTAAATGAGTGTCGTCGATTAGTTTCCATGCTTGAATGCTAGAATAACTTGATAATAGTTTGGTTCATGCTAGTAGGTTTGTTTCTTTCTGTTCTGATTCTTGTGATTGAAATAAACCTGTTGGTGTATTCAGTTTTCTCTTTGAACCAAACTGCTTGTTCATTTATATGTCACCCCCTATTCTGACTATTTGTTCATATGAACCTCATTCCTTGACTCATACTGCTTCAATTTTGTTTGAATCACCGTTTAAATTTGACTATGAGTTGGTTATAGCTATAGTGTTTGATGATCAATTAGGAGATAGTTTGATCAGTTGTTAGGTTTGAACAGATCTAGAAAGGAAGGGTTTTAATACAAGTTAAGAGGTTCAGGGCAGTAATATACAGGGGTTAAGGGGGTAATTTTATGATTTAACAGGGTTTTAATTAGAATAACTTAAGGGTCTGTCAAGTGGTTAATTAAATGTCATTAGTTTAATAACAATGGGGAACCAAACATGATAGCATGGGATTTATTTAATACCACATGACCTTTGATTGAAATAATAGGGAACCAAGTGTGGGGAACCAAGTTAACTTGAATCAAGATAAGACATAGGAGTGGGGGATTTAGAGGGGATGGGCAGAATTAGTTATGGGGAGTTCAAGGCAGTGATAGGGGGTCTGTTTTGGTTATAAATAGAGTCATTTTTTACTAAGAGGCTGGCTTTTGAAGGGGGGAAGAGGTCAGTTTAGTTTGAAAGTAAACATGCTGGATTTTTAACACTTAAAAGTTCATTCTTTGAGAGTCTGGAAAACATAAATCAAAAACCTACTGTTCTATTGCATTTCTGGTGTGTTGGTTTGCTGTTTGGTATCTCTGAAATTGCCTGGTATTTCTGTTTTCACTCCTGGGTTTTGGACTGCCTGCTGCTGGTTGTTATTGTTCTTGTTACTGTGTTGCTTCTACTACTTCTGGTTCTCATTTTCCTCTTCTTTTGCTTCTCATACCAGGTACATGGTTGTAACCATGCCAATTTTGGAAGCTAAAAAATGTGGAAGCATGAATACATATGAAATGGAAGTTTGAAGTTTTTTTGATTTAACTTTTCCCCTTCCTTGATTGTATTTAGAACAGTTTATATACTACTGTTATGTAAATTTTTGCAGCTTCGTATAACTGGACAGTTTTGTAGTGATGCAGTCAATAATGTTCTGTTTATTTTAACTTGGTTATTAGGTAGTATATTTCCAAATGCATGTCAAGTAGAATCAGGCCCAGTAGACTGTTTTAGTTACCATGGCAATCTAATTTCAACGTTCAATGGTTTGAATTTAGGATTAAAACTAGACCTCTAAGTTATCTCATTCCAACTGATTGCCTTTCTAAAACTTGCAGTAATTTGCTTAATTAGATACCATCACTCTACATTTCTGCGTTGCAAAGCTGTGAATGTGTGTAGAATAACTTAACTAGGCCTCAATATTGGAATAAGATGGCCCAGGTCCTGTTTAATACTACATGCGTTGGACCTGGGCCCATGTTGGCGAACGGACTGCCCATATGCACGCTTATATTTTGATCTAGCCGACTGTGTTGACTATAACAATTCTTAAGCATGTAAATTAATTAGGACCTTTTTTCATTTTTAGAGACGGAAAAAAATAGAAAAGTGTAGTCACTTTAGGATTATCCTTCTAAAATAAACGAGACGAGCCTCGCCAAATAAAACGCACAAGCTGCGGGCCCTCAATAAATGGTTAATAATTGTATAGACTTCGGGATCGGCCGCTTAGTGAATTTCACGGCTTTTTCCCAAAAAAATAAATAAATAACAAACGTGTTAGTCTCTTTAGGCGTGTACTTTAAATAACCTTACCTTCTTAAACTTGGGTGCACATTTATGTGACCCAAATCCAAATCTCAACGAAATCTAAATATGTTGATAATCACGGGTACATTGATTGTGACGTGGTTCGAGATGCATTTCCATGATGTTGTAATTCTTTTTTTTCTAAAATAATGAATGAGACGAGCCTCGACAAACAAAAAATACATAAGCTGTGGGGCCCTCTACACGTGCTTGTAAAATTACTTAGACTTCAGGATGGGCCGTTTAGCAAAATTTCGCGGCCTTACCCAAAATAATGATACGCTAGTCGCTTTAGGCGCGCCTTTAACAAATCACTTTCTTAAACTCGGGTGCACATTTATGTGACCCAAATCCAAATCTCAACTGAGTCGAAATGTGTCGATAACTACGGGTACATTGATGTGACGTGGTTCGAGATACGTTTTCACAACGTTGCAATTCTTTATTAAAATAATAGTAATGATAAAAGCGGTGAAAAGTTTAAACTTGCATATAAGCTCATAATTATTAAAATCAGATAAATAAGCCGAATGCGACAGTTGAGCGACCTTGCTAGAACCATGGAACTCGGGAATGCCTAACACCTTCTCCCGGGTTAACAGAATTCCTTATCCGAATTTCTGGTTCGCGGACTGTTAAACAGAGTCATTCTTTTCCTCGATTCGGGATTAAATCGGTGACTTGGAACACCATAAATCTCCCAAGTGGCGACTATGAAATAAATAAACAAATCCCGTTTCGATTGTCCTTTAATTGGAAAAACTCCCCCTGCGCCCCTACGGGCGCGGGCCAAAAGGAGGTGTGATAGCTCTGGCGACTCTGCTGGAGAATACACTGGCCCAGAACCACTGGTTCAGGGTTAGAAATTCGAGCTTGTGATAAATTGTTGTATTTTGGCTTTATTATCTGATATGTTCATATGATTTGTGCTTAATGTGCAAAATGATGCTTTTTACCGCTTTAATATTATTTGAACTGTACATATAAACTGTGCCGAAACCTTCTCTTCTTACCTCCGGGGATGTTCTCACTGGTTGAGACTCCCTATTCTATTAGTGTCATACCTTTAAATAAAAAGAGGCTCGGAAAAGTAACTAAGCCGGACGATTTTGTGGGTCCCCGGATTTGTAGCCCCTTCCTCGACTTGAGTTGTCCGCTCAGGTATACAGTCTAGGACACAAACCCAGGTTCTGAACTTAGAAAAACTTGACTTCATGCCGGATCCCTAGTAGGAATATTTATTTGTATCATGTTGCATTTGACTTAGGGGGCTCAACACAAGGGTTGGGCCAGTCTAGGACAAGCAGCCTGAAACGAAAAAGACCATCCTGCTGCATCCTATTTGTTTTGCGCATTTATTTGCTTCAGACTTGCATGCTGACCGGCTTCTGAATCGGGAATTTTGAAAGTTTGTGAAAAAGAGAAAAAATATATAGTAGTGTAGAGAGATAACTACTCATTTTTAGAAAAAAAAACCAATGTCCAAGTAGTGTCAAAACTCTGCCAAAATTTGGATTCTGAAAAAGGAAAATGGGGAGTTTTAGTTGAAAAAATAAAAGAGTCTTGGTTTAATTTAGTGTATTTTTCTTGCCCGAACTACGTCGGTTTGATTCTCGCCGGATGTGAGATACGTAGGCAACTCTCATCGGGTCCAACTTCCCTTTTTTGCAAAAATAGCCAAAATGTCAAATTTTTAATTTTTCATCATAAACAAAGTCGGGTGATGCCGTTTATGTCAAAAATAGTCGAATGTTCCCTAAAGGGACGCCGAAAGGCTGACTTTGCATAAACGGCCACCTTTGGTCATTTTTTACTTTTTTGGCCGGTTAACCCCTACAGCCTTAAAATCTTCGTCCCTGAGGTGCTGAAAGGTCGTGTTCGGAAAACTAATTTCTTTTTGGGGAAAAAAAAAAGAAACATTAGTTTTGTTTTGAGTTGAATAGATGTTTGCTTTTTTTTCTAAATCACCTTAATAAATGTGCAGAATGAGCACGAGTTGGAATTTATCTGGAGCCATTATAGACATGGTCCCTTTGGATTTACGTATGTGGTGGAATGACTTAGGAGAATCAGGGCAAGATACAGTCAAGTTATACTTGGGAGACCTGGTTGGGTTGCTGAACATTGATCCGAGAGGGGACATCATACGGGCGTTAATTTCATTCTGGGACCCGGCACACAATGTGTTTCATTTCTCGAATTTTGAGCTTACACCGACACTGGAAGAACTAGCAGGGTACATCAGGGGTCCTAAAATTCCTATGAGAGAGCAGTATCTTATTGCGCCGAGGGCCATAACCATACACAGGTTCTTAGACACTTTGAAGATCCGCAGAACGGTACACAACCCAGACTTATCAGAGGGTTTTTGTACTCTGGCGTTCATATACGACAGATATGGTCATATTGGAGGGATTATGAAGGGACCATTGCTATATTGAGAGAAACAAATTCCACTCTCAAAGAGCGGGTCCTTAAACAAGCTCGAGATGCCAGAACATATAGGAAACGCTGCTATGACTTGATGGCACGAATGGAAAAATAGATGGATAAGTTCCAGGACTAACTCGCTAATAACGCTCAAGTGCTGGGAGCAAGGAACCGACGAATAGAGCAACTGCTTATGGAAAGGGATAGAATCAGGGGTAGAATTGAAGAGATCGGACACTACATCACCATGAGGTGCCTAGCATGTGAGGAAATACCTCGTACTACCCTCTTTGCTTCAGTCATGGGTTATGTCCACCAGATCATGAAAGAATTGGAAAGTTTGCAAAGGGTCCTTGCACCAAAGACCACGGAAAGGCCGAACGATGCCCCGCGGGCACCAAAATTCAAAGCTTTAATGTATTCCTAGTTCAAGTCTGTATTTTTCTATTTTTAAGAGTCTGTTGTCTACCCGTCTGTTCTCTTTTTTTGCATCAAGCTATGCTAGTAGTTTGGAGTCTGTATTTTGTTTCCTTTTCCAAATGGGTAGTTTTGTAATAGAATGTTTCAGTAATGAGATGAAAATCCCAAAAAAAAATTTGTGTCTTTATTTTTCACTTGTGGGCAGAACTACGCACGGTCTGATTCATGTGGGGACATGATACGTAGGCAATCCCCATAAGATTCGACCACCACTAAAAAAGAAAAAGAGAAAAGAGTAAGAGAATAAAAGAAAAAGGAGAAGAAGAAAAAGAGAGAAAAAAGAAATAATGGAGGGTTTTAGAAACACTTGAAAGAGGCACAAATAAAATAAGTCGGGATGATGCATGCGGTCAGGGCAAAGACATGTTAGAAATGGTTAAATTGCCTAAGAACATTGCATCCCCCAACGTGCAATTGCAATATGTGTTAAAACTCTAACGCTGACAAGTTTGTTGTTTCTCCAATTTCATACCAGTTAGTTTGTTAGAACGTACTGGCACCATACCATTATCAAACAAGATCTAAAGGGCCTATACCAAAAAGTATGACTAACTCAGAAAACAGTATTGAGGAAGAGAAGACAGAAAATCAGATGCTGAAGGAGGCAATGGATAAAATGAGACTGGAGATGAACGAAATGCAGTTAGCCTTGGCTAAGTACAAAAGGTGCCCGACCCTCCCGTTACTCCTACTCTCCCACCAGGACACAACCCGGAATACCCTCCCCACGGCCCTTCGACAAGCTTCCCAAGTCACCAGTATTATCAGGGAAGAAATGCCTATGATCCCCAAGCTCCACCGCCCAATCAGAACCCTCCTCCACCAAATGTTCCTATTTTCATGGGACCCCCACCAACCACGCTACAAAGATCATCTAGTGAGCCGTTGTTTCAGGCTCACGATAACCAATATTACCCCCCTGAACCTACATTCAAAGCACCTGAGCCAGCCTATAATCCCCACTTTGAGGTCTCGGCAGAGATTGAAAAGCCGGCTAAGAGCCCAGGGCAGGACCAAGTGCTTCGAAAATTTAAAAGCCTGGAGCAGTCCTTTAGGAATATGCACGGTTTAGGCAGCCAGGTCAGCGTGGCCTACAAGGATTTGTGCCATTTCCCTGACGTTCAATTGCCGGCAGGGTTCAAGATGCCAAAGTTTGATCTATACGAGAGGCACGGTGATCCAATGGCATATCTGCGAGGTTTTTACAGCAAGATGAGAGGAGCGGGTGGTAAAGATGAGCTGCTGATAGCTTACTTTGGTCAAAGTCTAAGTGGGTCTGCACTGGAATGGTACACAAGACAGGATCCTAACAGGTGGTACACCTGCGACGATCTAGCACAAGCATTTGCAGGTCACTTCCAGTACAACCTTGAGATCGTCCCTGACCGTCTCACATTGCTGAAACTTGAAAAGAAGCCCGGGGAAAGCTTTCAGGAATTTGGGTTCCGGTGGAGAGAATAGGCAGCAAGAGTTGATCCTCCGATAAGGAAGGGGGAAATGGTGGAATACTTTCTGCAGACTCTAGAGCCAACTTACTTTGGTCACTTGGTGACGTCAGTTGGAAAATCTTTCAACGAGGTAGTGAAAATGGGCGGTATGATTGAAGAGGGACTTAAGTCCAACAAAATCCTGAGCTATTCAGCGATTAAAACAACAACCCAGGCCATCCAGAGCGGCACGGGAGGTGCGCTCGGGAAGAAGAAAAGAGAAGAGGTCGCAATAGTAGAGGCAGGTATTGGTCCAGATCGAGAGGTCCTTCCCCTCGCTACCAATCCAGACCCCATCACCCAAATTACCCACACACTCCAAATTACCCTCCACATCCCTACTACCCACCACAAGAACCATATTTTTCCGTCCATCAGGCCCAGACATATACCCACCCTCCGGCTCACCCGCAATGGAACGCGTCGGCTCCCCAAAATGACTACCCACCTCCACAGAATACATATCCACCTCCACAAAACACATATCCACCACCAAGGGCCTACAGGAACCCTTCAGGGCCAGGTCTCCGCGGGAATCAAGCTTTCAGAAATGAAAGGGTGTAGAGACAGAGAACATTCACTGAGTTGGGAGAAACCTATATTGCTTTGTTCCACAAATTAAGGCAGTTAGGCTTGTTGAGTCCTGTTTAGCCCAGATTGCCAAATCTCCTTCCCAAAAATATGGACCACTCGGTAAGCTGTGAATATTGTTTGGGGACTCCCAGACATGATACCGAGAAGTGCTGGAAGTTGAAACATACAGTGCAAGATCTTATTGACACCAATAGGATCGAGGTTCAGACACCAGTGGCACCCAACATCAATCAGAACCCGTTGCCAGCACACTATGAAGCCCACATGATCGAGCTAGTGCACGAAGGAGGGGAGCTAAAGAAACCCTCACAAACCGTGATGATGATCCGTGCCAGTATAAAAGAAAAGTCGACCAGTGGAAAAGAGGTGGTATAGTTGGGAGAGGTAGATGTCAAGCCAGTGGTGGTGATGGGAAAGAGTTCATCTGTTGTTGCAAAGAATCCAGAGCCGGTCAAAGTAATGGTGCAAGGGGTACCGGGCAAGCCAGCATACATAGGGCCAGTTGTTATTAGGCCGGTAATGCAGTTGCCAATAATCAGCGAGAAAGCCGTGCCATAGTGCTACAGTCAAGCGATGGTAATGTATAAGGGGAAGGAGGTTGTGGAAGAAATATGTGAGGCCCAGGGTTTAACTCGTTCGGGAAGGTGTTTTGCTCCCGTAGAGTTAAGAAGGTCCAACCCAGCGGTGATAAAGAAACCCATGACAGAGGAAGAGGCGGAGGAGTTTTTAAAGAAAATGAAGGCACAAGATTACTCCATTGTGGAGCAGTTGAGAAAGACCCCGACACAGATTTCGTTGCTGTCATTGTTGATCCATTCCAGCGACCATTGCCAGGTACTGATGAAAATCCTGAACGAGGCCCATGTTCCGGATAAAATCTCTGTAAACCACTTGGAGAGGATAGTGCACAAAATCTTCGAGGTAAACCGAGTGACATTTTCTGATGATGAATTGCCAGTATAGGGTACAGAACACAATAAAGCCCTCTACTTGACCGTGAAATGTGAAGAATCGATGGTCACTCGGGCATTGATTGATAACGGGTCGAGCACCAATATCTATCCTTTATCTACTCTGAATAAGCTGAAGGTTGAGAATGATCGGATTCACAGGAACAATGTCTGCGTCTGAGGTTTTGATGGGGGTGGTACTGACACGGTGGGTGATATCATACTGGAATTGACAATTGGTCCAGTGGAATTCACCATGGAATTCCAAGTGATAGACGTGGCAGTATCATACAATCTTCTGTTGGGCCGACCCTGGATCCATGCCGCCAAAACAGTGCCTTCTACATTACACCAGATGGTGAAATTTGAGTGGGACAGGCAAGAGATAGTGGTGCACGGGGATGACGGTACAGGCACTGTGGGAGATGCAATTGTGCCATTCATAGAAACTGATGACGACAAAGGTCCATGGGTTTACTAGGTTTTTGATGCGGTCTCAGTGGATAAAATTTCTGAGGGCGAAGACCTTCCACTTCCCAAAATCGCAGATGCGACCTTTATAATAGCCTCGGAAATGTTAAACAACGGGTTTGTACCAGGAAAAGGTTTGGGGGTTGATCTGCAGGGTATTGTCCAGCCAGTTTCTTTGCCCAAAAATATGGATACCTTTGGGCTGGGATTCAAGCCTACAACAGCAGATGTAAGACGGGCTCGAAAGTTGAAGAAGAGAGTTTGGGTTCTTCCCAATCCGGTTCCGTGTCTCTCCAGATCCTTTGTCAGAGCAGGTAGCAGAAGGTTGTCGGTCCCGAAGGTTCTCGGACCACTGATTGGGTCAGATGGAGATTTGAATCAGGGTTTTGAAAGGCTGTTCGCCGACATCAACGTGATAGAAGCTGGAGAAGGGTCCAGTAAGGCAGATATACAGTTTGTGGGGCCTAGGTAAAATATCAACAATTGGACAGCTACTCCACTTCCTACCCGGAGGGAGTCTTGGTAGTGGGCTCTGATTTTTCTTTCTTGTTTTCTGGATTATTTCAGGGTTGTAATCCAGTTTTATTTTATTTTGTATTCGGCAAAAGTGTGAAACTTTGTTATCCCATGTTTTAATAAAGTGAAAGTTTTCTCTTCTTATTTTATTTTAATTTTGTTTTCTTCTTTTCTCTTTCTGAACAGTTCTCTTTATACTGGTTCTAATGACATGGTATGCACAACGGATCTTCAACCTAGTCTAAAAAATCAATCTGATTCCAAACTAATTACACAAGAGATCGATTATGATAATGAGTCGGAATACGAGGAGGGTGAAGCCTTCGAAGAGATAAATAAAGAATTAAACTAGTTCGAAGAGAAACCCAAGCCCAATTTAAATGACACTGAAACCGTCAATCTAGGGGATGCGGATGACATCAGGGAAACTAAGATAAGCATCCACATTGAGCCAAACATCAGGGAAGAATTAATCAAAGCACTTATTGAATTCAGAGACGTTTTTGCATGGTCATATGACGACATGTCGGGCTTAAGCACCGATCTAGTGGTTCACAAATTGCCCACTGACCCGGCATGCCCTCCCGTCAAGCAGAAATTGAGGAAGTTCAAAACAGACATGAGTGTGAAGATTAAAGAAGAAGTAACCAAGCAGTTGCAGGCAAGGGTTATTCGGGTCACTCGACATCCTGACTGGTTGGCTAATGTGGTGCCAGTGCCGAAGAAAGATGGGAAGATCAGGGTGTGTGTCGATTATCGCAATCTGAATAGGGCAAGCCCAAAGGATAACTTTCCATTACCCAACATCTATATCTTGATTGATAATTATGCCGGACGTGAGATTGGGTCTTTTGTGGATTGCTATGCTGGGTATCATCAGATTCTGATGGATAAAGAGGATGCGGAAAAGACGGCTTTCATTATGCCATGGGGAACTTATTGCTATCGGGTAATGCCATTTGGTTTGAAGAATGCTGGGGCAACGTACATGAGAGCAATGACTATTGTGTTTCATGACATGATACACAAAGAGATTGAGGTATACGTGGATGATGTGATCATAAAATCCAAGCATCAGGAAGACCACGTAGCAGACCTAAGGAAGTTTTTCCAAAGACTTCAAAGGTACGATATTAAGCTCAACCCGACCAAATGTGCATTTGGTGTTCCATCAAGAAAGCTGTTGAGATTCATTGTCAGTCGGCGAGGCATTGAGTTGGACCCATCAAAGATCAAATCCATCCAAGAATTGCCACCACCGAAGAACAAAACAGAAGTAATGAGTCTATTGGAAAGGTTGAATTATATCAGCAGGTTTATCGCTCAACTCACAGCGACTTGTGAACCCATTTTTTGGCTACTGAAGAAAGATGCTGCGGTAAAATGGACGGCATAATGTCAGGAAGCATTTGACCAGATCAAAGGGTACCTGTCAAATCCACCTGTGTTGGTTCCACCCGAGCCGGAGTCTGTGGGCCCCATATGAGCGAATATGTATTGGCGAAGAAGATTCTTCGAGCAGGATATTATTGGCTCACTATGGAGCATGATTGTATTAGTTTCGTGCGAAAATGCCATCAGTGTCAGATACACGGAGATCTGATTCATTCTCCACCGACAGAATTGCATACGATGTCAGCACCTTGGCCATTTGTTGCATGGGGCATGGATGTCATTGGACCTATTGAGCCGGCAGCTTCCAACGGTCATAGGTTCATTCTGGTAACCATCGACTATTTCACTAAGTGGGTTGAGGCTAAAACCTTCAAGTCAGTAACCAAGAAGGCAGTGGTGGATTTCATTCATTCCCATATCATCTGTAGATTTGGGGTCCCAAAGGTGATCATCACGGATAATGGTGCTAATCTTAACAATAGTTTTATGAAAGAAGTGTGTCAACAGTTCAAGATTACACACCATAATTCCACACCGTATCGTCCAAAGGCCAATGGAGCGGTTGAGGTAGCCAACAAGAACATAAAGAAGATATTGAGGAAGATGGTGGAAGAATCCAGACAATGGCATGAGAAGTTACCATTTGCATTGTTGGGTTATCGCACTACTGTTCGTACTTCAGTAGGTGTAACTCCTTATTCGGTAGTATACGGAACTGAAGCAGTGATACCAGCAGAGGTTGAAATTCCGTCTCTCCGGATTGTTGTTGAGGTTGGGATTGATGATGATGAATGGGTCAAAGCCCGATTGGAGCAGTTGAGCTTGATTGATGAAAAGAGATTGGCAGCAATATGCCATGGCCAATTGTATCAAAAGAGGATGGCAAGAGCATATAACAAGAAGCTGCATCCTAGGAAATTTGAAATGGGACAGCAGGTGCTGAAACGAATCCTGCCACATCAGGCAGAAGCAAAGGGCAAGTTTGCCCCGAACTAGCAAGGACCATTCATTGTGACCAGAATGTTATCCAATGGTGCTTTATGTATGACAGATGTCGAGGGAAGATGCATCGATATGGCTACCAATTCTGACGTAGTCAAGAGATATTATGTGTGATTTCTTTGATGGTAATTGTTATTTGTTTTGTTTGTTTGTACTTGGCATTTATCGGAGAATGAAATGACGGAGGCAATGTTTCTACTATCCAAACACTTTAACCTTTGCTTCCCCCTTTAAGCCTTATTTATTCTTTCATACCCCTCTTTTGGAATCATTAATGAAAAAGACATAATCATTAGAATCATTAATGAAAAAGACATAATCAATCATGAAAAAAAAAGAGAAAAAGAAAGGAAAAATAATAACAAAAACAAAAAGGAAAGTCATAAGAAATACAAAGGAATCAAGTGAACTACGTTTGACCTAATTCCTCAAAGAGGATACGTAGGCGCCTCACGGCTCGGTCATAGTGTCACAAAAATAAAAAATCCCCAAGCAAGAATACTGGGGCAGAAGTTATGTTTTAAATTTTGGAAAAAGTTTGATTCCAAGAGTTGTAATGTTTTACCCATTAAAATTATTTTGAATCTTTTGACATCCTTTTCTTTTACCCCCACACAAAAACCCATATTGATGTCCAAAAAAGATCTCCCGATCAGTATCCGAGAGGTGCCGAGTCAGGCAAATGAAAGCCGGGAATAACACACTGATCCCCGACTGAATGAGGATCATAAGCTGAAGGAATTAATAGCCAAAAGAGTCCCCAGTAGAGAGAATCTTATCGGTAACACTCCAATCCCTAGCTTAGAAAGAAAAATATAATGAGAGAGTCTTATCGGTGAAAGCCTTCACAGGCACCATAAGGCAACATGAGTCGAGAGAAATGAGAGAGTCTTATTAGTGAAAACCCCTCGAAGGGCACTATGAAGCAACAAGATAAGATTGACAGAAAAGATCCATCAAGGCATCAAGCAGTGCAAAAATGTGATTCGGCAAAAGAGTCGGGCGCCTGTTTATCCCCAGCAAAATGAGACCATCAGAAAGATTGATTAATAAATGGACTGGGTTGGTTAGATCTGGAATGCACGACATAATCATTAGGATCGGTTATACCATTCAGATAAGTTCTTTTCCTTTTTCTTCTCCACAGCATTTGTTCAGAAAGACTTCTTCTTTTTCTATCTTTTGAAGTCATCACTTTTCATTTCTTTGTTTTAAAAACTTTTTCTCCAATAGTTTGTCTTTGAGAAAGATTTTTTCAGAGCTTACTATCAGTTGCCAAAATGGTTCAAAGCAAAATGCGAATAGGACAGGCCAAAGATAAGGCAATAAAACAAAAAAGACGTTTGTTGCAAGACCAAATGATGAATTAGTCTAGAATGTCAGGGAAAGTATGGAGAAAAGCAGAAAATAACAGTTGAGAAATTTGTGAGTAACAATCGTCGGGAAGAAGGAGCATCCCCGGCAGATTTTCGACCAAGTTCCAAGAGGGTCAGACAACACAGAGTGGGGAAGGAAGAAAAAAGAAAAACCATCCCCAGCAGGAATATCATCCCCAGCAAATAACATCATTCCCCAACGAGTTTTGGGAACGCAAAGCAGGGAAAGGGAAAAGGGAAGAACCATCCCTAACAGGAGTACCACAACCAACCACCGCACTTTAAACTGACAAAATTTTCTTTGATTTAAGATAGGGATGGAAGCTATCTCCATATCAAGATCTCTACATCATATCAAGCTCTTTGCGCTGCATCAATCATTGTAATTACCAAATCAAGCACCATATTTCGGGTTTATCTGCCCTCAAATAGGATATATTTTGGGTTCATCCACCCTCAAATAGGATATTTCGGTTCTATCCGCCCTCAAATAGGATATATCAGGTCTATCCGCCCTCAAATAGGATATTTCGGTTCTATCCGCCCTCAAATAGGATATATTTTGGGTTCATCCACCCTCAAATAGGATATTTTGGGTTCATCCACCCTCAAATAGGATATTTCTGTTCTATCCGCCATCAAATAGGATATATCGGGTCTATCCGCCCTCAAATAGGATATATTTTGGGTTCATCAACCCTCAAATAGGATATTTCGGTTCTATCCGCCCTCAAATAGGATATATCGGGTTCATCCACCCTCAAATAGGATATTTAGGGTCAATCCGCCCTCAAATAGGATATTTAGGGTTCATCCTCCCTCAAATAGGATATATCGCGTCTATCCGCCCTCAAATAGGATATTTTGGGTCTATCCGCCCTCAAATAGGATATTTCGGTTCTATCCGCCCTCAAATAGGATATTTCGGGTCTATCCGCCCTCAAATAGGATATTTCAGGTCTATCCGCCCTCAAATAGAATATTTCGGTTCTACCGCCCTCAAATAGGATATATTTTGGGTTCATCCACCCTCAAATAGGGTATTTTGGTTCTATCCGCCCTCAAATAGGATATATCGGGTTCATCCACTCTCAAATAGGATATTTTGGGTTAATCCGCCCTCAAATAGGATATTTCGGTTCTATCCGCCCTCAAATAGGATATATCGGGTCTATCCGCCCTCAAATAGGATATTTCGGGTCTATCCACCCTCAAATAGGATATATCGGGTCAATCCACCCTCGAATAGGATATTGAATTTAATCCTTCCTCAAAAGGACATTTAATTCATTTCAACCTGAGTGGTCCTGCTTGTATAAACATTGCCAAAATATATATTTCATGAATCATTGCCAAATGCATTTTATTTTTCAAAGTTGTTGTTGAAGTCAGGAGCCCGCTTGAAAAGAGGAATGACATTTTATTTTCAAAGTTCAAGTTAGAAGGCAGTAAAGAGAAGGTTTACAACAAAAAAAAAACCCAGCAAAAGTTCCACTACAGAAATCAAAAGGAAGACTACAAGTCAAGTCAGGAAGAAAAGCACCGGAAGAAACACAAGCCGACAAGGAAGCAAGGCAACAAGAGCAAGTTGAATATAGATAAGATTTTGTAATTCCTAGTTTAGTCTAGCTTCTTGTTTTTCTTTTAGCAGTTGGTGTAATAAGGAGGTCGGAAAGCGATAGTAACAGCATGCAGCAGCAGTAACAGCAAATTGCAGTCCCATGGTAGTCCCAGCTACCAAAATTTTCCGAACTACATTAACCTGATTCCCTTTTAGCCAGGGATATGTAGGAAACCTTTGAAGCAAAGGTTCGGTTAAATCTTTCAAAAAATGCTTCACACGGCGTATTCAAATGGGCAAAAAATCGCTCGAATTCGCTCACTTTATCTTTGCACGAAAACCCCTCGTGTTTTCGGACAAAGAGGGGCAGCTGTGAGCACGTGATTTTTGCTTCACGAAAACTACTTCGAAAGAAATGAAAAAAATAATAAAACAAATCGCCTTTGTGTACAATTTTTGATAATTTTGCGTGACGTTTTGGATAATTACTTTTGTCTGTGAATGCTCATCTTATTTGGTTAAAAATACAAAAAATATATTGCGTGTGCACCTAGGATTTTATTTTCACAATTAGGAATTAATTAAACCATAATTTGTTTTTTTTTAAAAGAAAAGAACAAAAATCGCAAAAATATGTATCTTGGTAGTTTTATCATTTTTATTGTTCAATTGTGAGATTTTGTTTTAATTAATGTTTGATCTTGTGGGTTAATCATTGCTAAGGGTTAATTAATACCCTTTTTAAGATAATTTTGGTTTTACAACTTAGTTTAGGATTTTTGGTAATTAGGAATTAAAAGGGGAAAATAATAGAAAACAAAACAAGTGAAATAATAAAGAAATCGTAACTGGGCCACCCTTTGTGGACCAAAATCAGGGCCAAAAACACCCCATATACCCGGTCCAATATGGCTGGTCTCTCAGATGACCCAAACGACGCCATTTAGGCGTCTCAAATCCAGGTCGTTGATCAAACAGATCTAACTGTCCAGTTCAGCCCCAGCATTGTTTGAAACGACATCGTTTCAGGTGTTTAATCTGAGCCGTCCATTTCCTTTGATCTGATGGTCCAAAGGCCTCCTCATAACCCGGTCCATTCCACCCCGGTCAACCCAGTCTCATAACGTGACCAAACAACACCGTTTTATTTAAGTGGATGATCCAGGCCGTTGATCGTAAATGATCCAACAGCCAAGATTGAATCCCCCCTCCCGTATATAATCTTAATCTCCTACCCATCCCCCAATCCAAACACCCCCCATTTTCATCGTCGTCTCTCTCAGAGACGAACCAGACCACCAAACCCTAGCCGCCGTTGATACACTTCCGCCTGAAACCCGGCGGCAACAATGTCGCCGGTCACCAAACTAACACCCCTTGACCATCTGACCACCCCAATCCAAATCTCGGACCCGTTTACTTCGAATCATCCCCCATCGTCTCGAATCTTCATTTGAAGATTCGATCAAAACCTGGACCTACCCCAATCCACCCTAAACTCACACTACGGCACCCCCTGTCCTCCCTCATGCCCAAAACACCTTTGGTTCCGTTCGAATCTTGCTAGAACCATTCGAACTCCAAATCGAGCCCAAGAACCCTAGAAAACCAAAGCATGGGGTCTGTCCGAAATACAAAGGAATTGGGGTCTCAATCTACTTTAGTCAAGTGTTCTCAGTCGGGAACACTCGATTAAAGTCCGTTTTTATCCCCAAAAAAAAGGGGCTCGAGTCAGAGTTCGAACTTGGTTCGTCTAGTTTCTGATTTCGTCTTTGAGGTATTTTTCTCTCTTTTATTTGTTCCTTTGGTTTATTGTTATTTGTTTGTGTTATTGTATTAATTTTGTTTCCGACTTTTGTTCATTGTTGTCCTCCTTCTCCATCTGACATTTTATTTGGTCGAGTTTGCTTCTGTGCATGGTCGAGTATATGTTATAAGCCATGTAATTTGTTAGTTTATAAGTTCCCTGTTTTTGTCAATACAACTCGAATCACTTGATGGTCTGTTTATTTTGATTGTTTGTTGTTAATTTCTAAACGTTATAGCCTGTGTAATCAATTAAATGAGTGTTGTCGATTAGTTTCCATGCTTGAATGCTAGAATAACTTGATAATAGTTTGGTTCATTACAGTAGGTTTGTTTCTTTCTGTTCTGATTCTTGTGATTGAAATGAACCTGTTGGTGTATTCAGTTTTCTCTTTGAACCAAACTGCTTGTTCATTTATATGTCACCCCCTGTTCTGAATATTTGTTCATATGAACCTCATTCCTTGACTCATACTGCTTCAATTCTGTTTGAATCACCGTTTAAATTTGACTAGGAGTTGGTTATAGCTGTAGTGTTTGATGATCAATTAGGAGATAGTTTGATCAGTTGTTAGGTTTGAACAGATCTAGAATGGAAGGGTTTTAATACAAGTTAAGAGGTTCAGGACAGTAATATACAGGGGTTAAGGGGGTAATTTTGGGATTTAACAGGGTTTTAATTAGAATAACTTAAGGGTCTGTCAAGTGGTTAATTAAATATCATTAGTTTAATAACAATGGGGAACCAAACATGATAGCATGAGATTTATTTAATACCACATGACCTTTGATTGAAACAATAGGGAACCAAGTGTGGGGAACCAAGTTAACTTGAATCAAGATAAGACATAGGAGTGGAGGATTTAGAAGGGATGAGCAGAATTAGTTCTGGGGAGTTCAAGGCAGTGATAGGGGGTCTGTTTTGGTTATAAATAGAGTCATTTTTGACTAAGAGGCTGGCTTTTGAAGGGGGGAAGAGGTAAGTTTAGTTTGAAAGTAAACAGGCTGGATTTTTAACACTTAAAAGTTCAGTCTTTGAGAGTCTGGAAAACAAAAATCAAAAACCTACTTTTCTATTGCATTTCTGGTGTGTTGGTTTGCTGTTTGGTATCTCTGAAATTGCCTGGTATTTCTGTTTTCACTCCTGGGTTTTAGACTGCCTGTTGCTGGTTGTTATTATTGTTGTGTTGCTTCTACTACTGCTGGTTCTCATCTTCCTCTTCTTTT
Source organism: Nicotiana glauca (assembly GCA_026770625.1). Lineage (NCBI taxonomy): Eukaryota > Viridiplantae > Streptophyta > Magnoliopsida > Solanales > Solanaceae > Nicotiana > Nicotiana glauca. Next base: position 47,288 of record MU725621.1, read on the forward strand.
GCTTCCCATACCAGGTACATGGCTGTAACCTTGCCAATTTTGTAAGCTGAAAAATGTGGAAGCATGAATACATATGAAATGGAAGTTTGAAGTTTTTTTTATTTAACTTTTCTCCTTCTCTGATTGTATTTAGAACAGTTTATATACTACTGTTATGTAAATTTCTGCAGCTTCGTACAACTGGACAGTTTTTGTAGTGATGCAGTCAATAATGTTCTATTTATTTTAGCTTGGTTATTAGGTAGTATACGTCCAAATGCATGTCAAATAGAATCAGGCCAGTAGACTGTTTTAGTTACCATGGCAATCTAGTTTCAACGTTCAATGGTTTGAATTTAGGATTAAAACTAGACCTCTAAGTTACCTCATTCCAACTGATTGCCTTTCTAAAACTTGCAGTAATTTGCTTAATTAGATACCATCACTCTACATTTCTGCATTGCAAAGCTGTGAATATGTGTAGAATAACTTAAGTAGGCCTCAATATTGGAATAAGATGGCCCAGGTCCTGTTTAATACTACAGGCGTTGGACCTGGCCCATGTTGGAGAACGGACTACCCATATGCACGCTTATATTCTGATCTAGCAGACTGTGTTGACTATAACAATTCTTAAGCATGTAAATTAATTAGGACCTTTTTCATTTTTAGAGACGGACAAAAAATAGAAAAATGTAGCCACTTTAGGATTATCCTTTTAAAATAAATGAGATGAGCCTCGCCAAATAGAACGCACAATCTGCGAGGCCCTCAATAAATGGTTAATAATTGCATAGATTTCGGGATCGACCGCTTAGTGAATTTCATGGATTTTTCCCAAAAAAATAAAAATAAATAACAAACGTGTTATTCTCTTTAGGCGTGTACTTTAAATAACCTTACCTTATTAAACTCGGGTGCACATTTATGTGACCCAAATCCAAATCTCAACGAATTCGAAATATGTTGATAATCACGGGAACATTGATTGTGACGTGGTTCGAGATGCATTTCCATGACGTTGAAATTCTTTTTTTTTCTAAAATAATGAATGAGACGATCCTCGACAAACAAAAAATACATAAGCTGTGTGGCCCTCCACACGTGCTTGTAAAATTACTTAGACTTCAGGATGGGCCGTTTAGCAAAATTTTGCGGCCTTACCCAAAATAATGATATGCTAGTCGCTTTAGGCGTGCCTTTAGCAAATCACTTTCTTAAACTCGGGTGCATATTTATGTGACCCAAATCCAAATCTCAACTGAGTCAAAATGTGTCGATAACCACGGGTACATTGATGTGACGTGGTTCGAGATACATTTTCACAACGTTGCAATTTTGTATTAAAATAATAGTAATGATAAAAGCGGTGAAAAGTTTAAACTTGCATATAAACTCATAATTATTAAAATCAAATAAATAAGCCGAATAAGACAGTTGAGCGACCGTGCTAGAACCACGAAACTCGGGAATGCCTAACACCTTCTCCCGGGTTAACAGAATTCCTTATCCGGATTTCTGGTTCGCGGACTGTTAAATAGAGTCATTCTTTTCCTCGATTCGGGATTAAATCGGTGACTTGGGACACCATAAATCTTCCAAGTGGCGACTCTGAAATAAATAAACAAATCCCGTTTCGATTGTCCTTTAATTGGAAAAACTCCCCCTGCGCCCCTGCGGGCGCGGGCCAAAAGGAGGTGTGAAAATGGGAATACCAAGTTCTTTCACAGTGTGGATTGGCAAAATGTTCACTGAGGATCCTCCATCAACCAAAATCTGATTAACCCTTTTATCGCGCATATAGCCAACCAGGTACAATGGGCGGTTATGAGAAGTGTCACCTAGCAAAAGATCGTCATTTGTGAACGTGACCTTTTCCTCACAAGCATTAACTTCTTGAGGAGTGGACTCTATGGGATTTTCCAAAGATGGTGCCAACTATAGGTCATCACTCTTTTCTTCCCCTTTGTCAGCATGGCAACGAGAGGCATCAATGCCCTCATGGGAAATCTTCGTGCAGAACCAACTTGGTAAAAACTCCTCCAAGGTCACTGGATTTCATGGATTTTGAGAATGGTGCATCTCCACTTTTGCTTTCTTCAAATGCCTAACTGGATTCTTTTTCGTTGGTCTTTTTACCATCATCTTCCTTGTTGGTTGTTCTATTGATTATTTTCGTGGGCTCCTTTTGTGGTGCCTACGACGAGTCACCAATGTCCAATCTTCATCATCATCAGGTTGATTGACTTCAGCTTTGTCGCTCTCCATTAATTCTTCATCTTTATTTTCTTTAAAACCACATAAGTCATCTGGACTGAATGAGCCAAAGGTGATAGAGACTTGGTTTGCGCTTGCTTTCTCATCTTCAAGCACGATCTTCTTTTCGCGAACCAAGTCCATGACTTTATCCTTGAAGATAAAGCACTTCTCCATAGGGTGGCTTACAAGTCGGTGACATTTGCAGTAATTTGGGTCATTTGTTTTCCCAGCTTCATTTGCTCACTTCATCTCTGGAAGCTCAATGAGATTTAACTCGAGGAGTTCTTCGAAAATGGCTAGCACATCAGAATCCAAGAATGGGTACTCTTTCTTCTGCATTTCTTTTAGAGTGAACTTTCCACTTGGCTTGTCATGAAAAGAAGTGGATTTCATACTCTGCTTCTTGCTCACTTTCGTCGTGAACTTCATAGGTGACATATTGACATTCATAGCTTCTTTACTTTCAGATTTGGGTATAAACTTGCCCCACTTCCTGACTTCTTGCTTGTCATTATCTTTGCGAGGTTCATAGATGGGAAGCTTTTCATTTCCAGCGGAGGCCACGCTCAATTCCATGTCATGGGCACGAGTTGCAAGTTCTTCAAATGTGCTAGGCTTGATACCTTGCAGGATGTAGTGCAATCCCCAATGCATGCCTTGGATGCACATCTCTATGCCTGAAGCTTCACTAAGCCTGTCTTTGAAGTTGAGGTTTGCATTCCTCCAACGATTGATAAAGTCGATAACTGGTTTCCCCTTTCATTGACGAGTATTTGTAAGTTCTATCATACTCATAGTCTGTCTCATACTATAAAAGCGATTGAGGAACTCTTGCTCTAGTTTATCCCATCTAACGATCGATCCAGCCTCGAAGTCCGTATACCAATCAAAAGCATTTCCTTTTAGCGAGCGGACAAATTGCTTGATAAGGTAATCTCCATAAGTCCCAGCATTATTGCACGTCTCCACGAAGTGCACATCATGTTGCTTTGGGTTACCTTTACCATTAAACTGTTGAAACTTTAGAGGTTGATAGCCAGCAGGCATCTTCAACATATCGACCCTTGCAGTGTACGACTTTGCATATGTAAGGGAGGATTTGGCAGCAACTTCATATTTGTTCTTAATGGTTCCTTCGATGAACTCCTTCAGTTGATCGATTGGAATCATCCCTTCAGATGAGACAGGGATAGCCTTAGTGGATGCTGCTTGTCTTGGGGGAGAGTCACTCTCTAGAACTTCTGGGAGCTTGCCGGGTGCATGGGTAGATTCTTCTTCCATCAAGATTCCCACCCTGTCTGTTAGCTTGTCAATTCTAGCCTCTTGATTTTGCATGCATTTGGTCAAGCCAGCGATTGCTTCCGTCAAGTTTGCCAACTGCTCCTCCATAAATGAAGTGTTTTTCACCATGACTTGCATGATTGTCGTGGATGGCGGAGAGTAGCATGGATTTTTACATAGATTGATCCTTGATTGGCTCACGCTATGTGGTGTAAGTGGGGAGGATCCATCACTTGAAGCATCATCATCGTCCTTCACAATAGAGTGCTTGGAGCCGGAGAGGTCAAGCAGAGCAAGAGTTTTCTTGATCTTTTCAGCAACATCGCTCCCTCCTTCATATGCAGTTGTGGAAGATCTTGCTCCTTTTGAGGATGACGATCAAAAATAGGGGTTGATGCGGACGACACTTGGGGTGCTTGTTGTCCTAAAGAGCTTGCTTTACTCCTCATAACTATTCCGAAGCTTTCAAAGGTGACATCGAGGATTCTTTCCCCATCAACATAGAACCCGGAGTTGGCAGCATTGGTGGAAGTTGAACCGGAGATGATGCTCTTTGAAGCCATTTCAATGTTCTTGGTATTTGGTGAATGAAAAGTTGAGATGAGAAGTAGAGATTGTCCCACTGTGCGTGCCAGAATTTGTAGATAATAAATTGCGTCAAGAAAATAAAATCAAGATCGAAAAATATCGCAACAATCGTAGTATTTTATTTCGAATATTTCAGTGTTACAATCTCTATGAATCAACTGATTCTTTTTTCAATGGTAAATAAATTCAAGGGTCTTTAAGCTTGATCTTGAATCTATGTTTGTTGACACGAACGATGATCTTGTTCTTGAGCTTGAGCTTGATTGCTTGGACTTAAACTTGATATGGTCTTCATTCTTGAGCTTGAACTTGATTTGTTCTTCGTTCTTGAGCTTGAACTTGATTTCTTGAAATTGAACTTGAAGCTTGAAACTTGTGGAGGAATTTGTAGCGTTTGATCCACGAGCTCTTTCTTGCTTCTTATTATAACATTTGGTGCCTTTTCTGAGTTATGAAGACCCCTATTTATAGTTGTGGAAGGGAAGAGTCATGATAAGAACAAACTCTTTCCGACCAATCAAATTGAAGGGTGACATGGCCGCATTTGATTGGTCAGAACATGCCACTTGCACACATGGCGTGATTTCATTGGCCTTTTAGTGTGACTTGGCATGCCTTGTCATTTTGACACGTGGCATGATCATATTGGCTTTTTCGTTTGACTTGGCGCGCCACGTCATTTGACACGTGACATCAAATTGGGCCTCTAGGAAGATGTCATCTTGCGCCCAATTAAATGGGCTAGCCAATGGATTAAGACTTATTTATTTAATCCATACATGTTGGACTTATATGATTAATTCAATTATAATAGCCCAATAAATTTATTTGAACTAATATATATTGAATTTAAAATTTAGTCCAAATTATTTTATGGATTTAATTCCAATAAAATTTATATGCCTACAATACTATATTGCAAAAATTATTGCTAATTTATCAATACTATATTGCAAATTATATAGCTAATTTATACATAATATATTGCTAAATTAATGCAAAAAAAAATTACTCGGAAAAGGACTACCGAATCTGCTGCCAAACCACCGTCGGAGGAGAGAAGAGTCACAGATTCCTTCGCCAAAAACAATTTAAACAACTTGAGAAAAAGTAAATAGGGGGAGGAGGGGGGTCGGCTGGAGGAGGGAAATGGAGCGGGAGAGGGAGAGTGAGAGTGAGAGAGAGGGAAATCATGTCAAGGTACCTTATATTGTTAGATTAGAGAAGAAAATCAAGAAATAGAGTGGGTGTCGCAGAAGAGAGGGAGGATAGGAAAAAAAAAACTAGAGAAAAAGAAGAAAAAATGGGTGAGGGGCTATATTAAAAATAGATTTGAATTTGAAAATTTGAAATAACGACTGATTCAGTCGCAAATCCGTTGACCAGTCAGATCTCATTTTTATAGCAAATTCCAACCAAATCAGTCGAAACATCTATATTTTGTTTATTTTTTGCGACTGATTCAGTCGAAAATCCCAAAAATATTTTTGCAGTATATTTCGTGTAATTGAGCGACTGAAAGAGTTGCAATTTGTAGCCAAATTTTAAAAAAAAAAATTAACATGTATTTTTAATGAAGTTTCTGACCGAATCAGTTGGAAATTACGGCTGTATTAATCGGTCGGAAATATTCAGTCGGTAAATAGCTATTTTTTAGTATTGAATTTTTTTTCAATTAAAACCATAAGACCATATCAACATGGGCGGATCTACGTTGCTACAAGTGGTGTCATTCGGCACCACTTTGATGAATATATTTATAAAATTATGGGTGATTGGAAAAAAATAAAATAGGTGATATCTATCAAGATGACAACTCTTGACAAACAAAAGGTGTTCTAGTCCGGCGGTTATGTCTGTACCTTATGCGATTTGGGTGGGCCTGGGTTAGATTCCACAATCTATCAAGTTATATCTTGTACTTAGTTATGACTTGATAATCTAATTACGTACTCTCTTGTCCGAGCTCCAACCTTGAGCGGCTACGTACGATTCTCATTAGATTCTTTTTTACCCCTAAAATAATTTAAGTATATTTTTTAAATATCTTTCGGGATTAGTATTAATTATTTGCGGTTTCGAATTTGAAATATAAATATTTACTTTTGGATGTCACAATTGAGATTTAAACATATGATCTATAGTAACTTTTGAACCCCTTTCCTGCTTTACTAAAAAGTTTCGTTATGTCAAGAGGATTCAATTGTTTATATATAACAAAAAATATTTATTTCTTTTCAAATTATGCAATATAATATTTCTAACTAAGGGAATTTAGTTGAACCCCTTTTCTCTACTTAGTTCCATCTCTTTGTCTCATTATAGTAACTTGTTTACTAATTCAATTCTTAAAATATTCATACCCTATATAAGATCCTAAGTACGCCGTGCATATCAAAAAGATTTACATTTAAGTTATGTACATTAACAATATAAATATGTAAAATTAAATTTGTTATAGAAATTTTATATGTAATTACCTTATAATTGTCACAACTCTATTCTAAAACTGTAAGCCAAACAAAAAATAGCAAGTGCATTTTGATTAACGGTTAAGGGTCACATTTGCCCTTCTACTATCAAAAATAGGCCTTATTTATCCTCCGTTTGAGTTTCTTAACAAAAATATCCCTGCTGTTATACCTTTGGGTCAAATTTACCCTTCAACCATTAAATATAACTTACAAGTTTATAATGAACACGTGGCAGCATATCATTGGACATGATTAAAAAAAATTTAAAGCATTTTTATTAAAAACTAGAAAATAATTATAAAAATAGAAAAAAATATTTTAATAAAATATTTTCGTTTTTTAAAAATCTGAAAAAAATATTTTCAACAAAATATTTTATTTTAGTTTTTTCAGTTTTTATAGCATTTCATTTTATTTCGTTTTTCAGTTTTTTTAAAAAAGAAAGTATTTTTGTTTTTAAAAAAAATAAAATGAAGAAAAAAAATTCGAAATGCTAATTTGGACACAATAATAATACGGTTAGGCATTTCGAAATTTTTGCCAAATAATAACCGTATTTTTATTGTTGAAAATAATAACCGTATTATTATTGTGAAGAATAACAAAAATACTTTTTTTTTAAAAAAACTGAAAAGACGAAATAAAATAAAATGCTATAAAAACTGAATAAAACTAAAATAAAATATTTTGTTGAAAATATTTTTTTCAGATTTTTAAAATATTTTATTAAAATATTTTTTTCTATTTTTATAATTGTTTTCTAGTTTTTAATAAAAATGCTTTAAATTTTTTTTAATCATGTCCAATGACATGCTGCCACGTGTCCATTATAAACTTGTAAGTTATATTTAACGAAGGTTAAATTTGACCCAAAATTTTAACAGGAGGGATATTTTTGTTAAGAAACTCAAACGGAGTATAAATAAGGCCTATTTTTAATAGTAGGGCAAATATGACCTTAACCGTTTGAATGTTGTTTATTGTAATTCATGTACTGAATAATAAGTACTATCTTTTGTATTTACCTTGTGGAGGAACCAAACAATTCTGCTTTCCGTTAGAGTGGCAAAGATGATGATGGTCATGCCGATAGCAACATTTACAGAAACCAGAAAATTGCTTCTAACTTGAACAATGCAATTTTTGGGTTATATTTGTAAAAAGAGGCGCAGAAGATGAAGAAAAGGGTGTTGGAGAAGGAACTATGTGTCATATTCCTTATTTCAGGTACTCAATTGCTAGTGTTTTGGTACTTTTGTTATCTGGGTATCTTTGAGAATGCTCTTGTTTTTCACCTTCTAGGGTTGTGAGTTGGAATTTCTGTTGCTACTTTGCTTTTCTGTTTAATTTTTTGTTAGAAATCTTTGAGAAGTATTATTAGTTTAGCTTTTTCTTTTTTTGTTTAACTTGGTAAAGTTGGACTTGTACCATTTCTCTGTTTCTATGACTAATGAGTAGTGGTGGATGTAGGCTTTACGATACGGGTTCGGCATAACACAGTAGATTTGGTCCAAACTCCTTTATATTTTTTAAGAAATCCACTAAATATGTGTAAAAATTATATACATAAACTAGCACTTGATGTTGCTATCCTAGAATTCAGAACCATAAAGTTCAAACCCTGAATTAGCCTCCGGATGTGAGTGTATCATGGAGCTTTTATTATCTGGGAATCATTGTAAAATTGCTTTTTTTTTGAGCCGGTGGACTATAGTTGTTGCAATCTATTGTTCTGTTATGGGGAACTAGGAATCTTGAGATGATTATTAGATGGTGTTGGTGATAGCTGGAATAAGTTTAGTTTACTGGTCATTCTTCTTGATTTTAGTTAACTCTTTAAAGCAAAAATCTTCTAATATCTCTTGTTCGGTGTTGTGATCTTCGTAAGAAAATGCTGCTAATATTGTATAAATGATTATCTGTGTTTCAACATTATATGAAATACAATGGATCAAGGGAGAACAAGAAAAGATCACAGTGGGAGTGTGATTGATTTACGGCTTGTATATGTTGGAAGTTTTCTTTTATTAGTTGCTTGATTTATTTAGCGTTAGTAAGAAGTTCAGACGTCAGAGGGTATTTTAGGACCACCATCCCCAACAAACATGCCCACACTTCACAAAGAGAACGCAGTGGTATGAATTAGTTTGTCGCTTAAATACGTATCTGAATCAACTCTCGTGCTACAAACTTAAAACCCATGACTAGAATTTCAAATCTTTAATCAGATGTGAGATATTATTCACTAGGCCTTTAACACAAACCACAGAGTGTGTAAGCACTTAGAGAGCTATGCTTGGACTGTATGCACTTTATGAGTTTTTGAGATTCTTGGATTGAAGATCAAATGCTATGGCCAAGTGGATAGTTTTCCAATATTAAATAGCACATTATTTTGGACCACGAGTTCCATGAAGCTATAAGTGGTTTCCATTTGATGCAGGTGAAAACTAAAGCCTTTACCTCTCTGAAGAAAAGTTTTTATCCTTCTATCATTTGTGATTTATCTACTTTCTGCTTTCTAACAATTCATCTACATCTCTAAGGAATTGCTTTGATGGAATCTATTTAACTCATATTTCTTTGGGTTTCTTCCTCTTCCTCTTGACTTGAGAATGTTTGAGTCAAATCTTACTGATGACAATTGGCCCGCTTACTCGTTTCTGCATTTGAGTGTCTTGTGTGGTGCAATGCACAGATTGAACATCGAGTCTTATTCTGTAAACACATCATTAGGTGGTTTTCAGCATACACATGCTTATTAGATGGTAAACACTTACCTGCACTAGGTTTTAACACCAAAGTGATTCAACTTTTCATGTTTAAGTGGCTTAATGAAGTGAAAATATGCATTAGTTCACCATATTAGTGTATGTTCAAATACATGTCATGCATCCATTGGTTTGGTGTAAAAACCCGGTATGTCCAAGTTTTTACCCTTATTAGACTGTCCTTGCTCCTGTTCGAATCTTGTTTACCTTCTGGTTTTCTGAGCATACATTTTTTTGTTGTGAGCTAATCTTAACCTTCTTCCTGATTATTTTACAAATCATTATTTTAAGTTTTGAAAACCCTTTCCATATAGAACCTTACATACTAATGCTGAATACATTTGTACTGTACGTTTATTTGGATGTGTTCACTTGTGCTGGAATATCAGACCTTGTCACTGAACTGTTAATTAGGTTGTTAATTTTGAGCAATTGTTGCTCATAAAAGTTCCAGAATAGCAAAGCCAGTTGTACTACATCCCCAATTTCTTCTTTTTGCCATGGGAAAATCTGTTAAGCTGCAGAATATCTAGGCGAAATCGTTTTCCAGAATCAAGAATATTCTACAGATTCGCTCGAATTGTGTCACCAAAATGGTGAGCAATCATCAGAAAAAAACTGTGTAGGAAGTAGGAACTCTTTCCCCTGGAAAGTTCATGGTAATTGAAGCTATGGAAGAATTCTTATTGTAGCACTGATGGAAAAATCTATTCAGTCACCGGAGAAGGAACAGTAATGCGAAGCTTTTTGAAATTATTGGTGTAACATGAATTGATATATTAAAAAAAATTCAAAGAAATAGCTAGAATACTGATCGAATTGGTACTCAAAAATTGGCAAAAGAATGCTGGAAAAGTGGGTTGGAGAATAGCAGGAACACTGACTAAATAGGGGTAGTGCCACTGGGAGGGTTACTGGAATAAGCATGGTGCTGTTAGAATGATCACCAAAAAAAGATGTGTGGTACTGCTGGAGTGGTTGACGAAAAGAATGGTTACCATGTTGGACAGAATTCAATAGCCAGGGTAGCGGCTGAAGCAATAGCGAGATAGAGGCACGGTGCCACTGAAACGATCACTGGGAAGAGGAGCAGTCTGCTGAAAAAGTCACCAAAAGAGGAGTGATGCCGCCAAAATGATCACCAGAAGAGACACCAATAAGAAGATAATAAAAAGCAACAGAGCAAGCAGCATAAGGGCACAGGCTTATGTGAAGAATTTACTGAAGTCTTTAGCAATTACCAAGAGCGTTGAAATGCAATGTACAAAATTAAAAGAGGAAATGAGTTGGTTCCTTTAACATCTACCAAGACCACTGAGGCTTTAATACCATATAAAAAGATGAAAGAGAGAATAATGCTTGTTGAATTGGTGGTTAACAACATGCAAGAGTGTTCATAGTATAAGAGTTTTGAGTAACTTGAAATAAGTAAAGTTCATTAATTCATGAGATTCTTAAATAATTTTTAGTGATTCTCTTGACTTTCCGAGTTACTATAGAATCAAGGGTTGTTTACTGCATTACAGCTGTCATACTCCAAGTTGCATATCAAATGCAGGAAACTGTCAAGCTTGTCGAAGAAACAAGAAGCTCCAAACTAAGCTCCATAACTGATCACACAACTAGCGTCAAGCTAAGCTCCAATGTTATAAAAATATTCCTGGTTGCAGAAATCAATAGGTGGAATTCCAGATACTGGTAAGCAACTTTAAGGCACTAGAGTTTTCAACATTAGACATGCAAATATTCCATTGGTTGTGATATGACTGTATTGCCAATATGGTAAGTATATCGTATGAATCCCATTCCATACTAGTATATAATGTGTTTCGTTATCCTTTTGTAATCATGCAGCTTCTTAAAGTGGGCCAGTATTTTGTATAATGTCCTTAGTAAATGAAATGTCTGTTAATTGTCTACCATTTTAATTTCCATGTCTTTTTAGTACCCCCAAAACTCTTCCTAAATCAAACAGTATCCACTGCTTTTCCAAATGATATGCTTATCAAGATTCTTGTCATTCAAGGCATCCCATTTCTGATTTATAAAATTGTGTTACTTTTTACATTTTGGTGGAAGCATCCTTAAGCTGGTGGATTTTTGTTACCACCAGTCCACCTCCATATATGATCAACATAATATACCATGGATTCAGTAACAAGACCAATCTGGCTAGAAAGTTAGTTAATGATGGCTGATAAATTGTTGATCGTCCAAATGTTTGTTATGGTACTACAGTCAAGGAAAATAATGGTGGAAAAGTGATAGTTTTGTATTAACAGGTGGATAGAATTTGCTATTCCTCACCAATGGAAAATCAGATGGTGTTATAAACTGAATAATGACAGTGCATTGTGAAGAAGCAATAGTGAGAGGAGATGACAAAGCTTCGACTTTGGAATAAGTCAACTTCAAAGAAAGAAGACGGATTTTCTTAGATGGCCTTAAGGGACAATAAAACATATACTTGTTTACTGTTGACTCAGAGGCGAAAAGCGCCAATATCTGTGTGGGCCTCAATCGTAAAGCAGAATTTAAGAGTGTTCTAAAAGGAGAAAGGCACAAATGAAGAAAAGATAAAAGTGTGTGTGTGTGTATATATATATAATGCAAGGAAAAGTAACTACAAACACAAGCGACAGTAATCCGGGACATTGTTTTTCAAAGAAAGTACCATTAATTGAAATATATGAAGTAAAATCATGTCAGTCAAGATCAAGAACTATTTTAATAAAAGTATATGCAAAGGTGCATGTTTAAACTTTAAATTTTAATCCAGATTTAGTTACTAGTTTTTTATCTTTCTAAATTCTAGTTTCCTATTTCTAGTCACTAACATATTCATTCATAACATTTTTATTAACAATTAATATCTCACTTTGCTAACCATACATATTATTTTATGTTTCCCTCTTTAAGACAGAGTTCCTGGGAAATGAGTCTCATTCCTTACTGTCTTGGTGTTTCCTGCCTGGATGCACCTGATTTGAGGACTTGAAGTGTGCTTCAAGCAAGCAGTTAACAACACTGCACTTGCTAATCCTTATATTTTCGTCATGGGTTTTTATTCTTGTTCACTGATAAGCGAGCTCGTTTGCCACTGCGTTATCTTTTATTCTAATTTTATGCTTTCAAATGTCTAAAGGCTAATGTCATTATAGTTCCAATTTGAGGCACTGAAAACAACGTCAAACAACACATTAGCTACCAATTTTATCTTTATTTTTACTGACAGCGTTTGAGAGCTATAAATAACATGCTGGAATTTTTTAGTTATATTTTATCTTTGGTTGGTATGGTTGTTTTAGATCTTCTAGTTTGCCAGATGATTTGCTGTCAATTTCCATTGTAAAAGGATAGATATGCTTATTTTAGCTCCATCTACTCCTAAATACTTGATTTTCCTTTCCTATTTATAGTCCTATCTTCTGCTCCCTCTTTCGGTCATCTTTTTAAAGCACGAGCTCATTGTTATACCTATCTTTTTATACTCTGTCACAACAGTCTCATATATTCCTTCCGACTTTCCAGGAGCACTTTAGAATTATATATTTCTCTCTTTTTCTTTTTTGGTTCATGTTCAACCTTAATGAATTCAATTTCTAAGTCAAATCTTTATTTATTAGGGCCCTGTTTGGTTTGGACAGCTATACCTGATTTGCTATTAAACTATTTTCTTTAATCTTGAATCAGGCTATTGTAAAAAAATCAGTTTTTTGGAGATAACTAGGAGTGCTAACTATTACATGAATAAAACTGATTATTTTTAATCTTACTAAATAATCATAAACATTTTAATAATTCAGTCCAAACATTTCTTTAGTGTTTACTGCTTAAGTTGAAAAGGCCCTGCAGTGGCTCAACAAAAAAGTATGGTTTTAGTTGGATCCATTTGTCATGGAATAAGTGATTTTACATTCACTACCATGCTAGTTAATGCATAAATGAAGGATTTGATTTGTAGTTCTATTTAATGAGATTTCCGCTATATTCTCATGGAAAAATATCCTTATTGCTTTTTGTTCCGCCAATGCTTCCCTTTGGCTTTTTTGTTTGGAAGACTTAAGGATCTTTGGTTCATGGAATACTTAATGTTTGTATATGTAGGAGGCCAAGACAGTAGTTGCAAGATGGCTAAGTGCCGGAGGGGCCAAGTTATTATAGAACAGTAGGACATTTCTGTACGGGGAAGACCAAGGGCCTAAAATGTTTTGTAGTCAAAAGAACCTATCTTAAAAGTCTGTATTAGGCGTCTCTGGTTTGACTTGTGTTACAAGTAGCAAGGATGGTGCTGGGTAAAGACTATTGATGGGATTCAAGAGAGCACCTACCTTGTTGCGGTCTTCCCAAGGCAAGGAATCACAGGTGAACTGCCGCAATATAGTTAAAGGTATAAAGTCGAATCTTGTTAGTTCAGTTTTTGATGCAGTTAATCCTTGCATTGATCTGTTCAAATGTTAGGTGGCTGTATTTTAGATTTTGATGGTCTAGTCAACTGCTAGGGGTTTCCTACTACCACCCAAGAGGCCTTTGTGTTTCAAATAGATCAAGAAAGAGTCAATCTTGATGCAGCTTACCACTTGTTTGATGTGAATCTAGTTAGGTGAATGCAAGAATTCCCCAACATCTGTTAATGAGCAAAATGGCCATATTTGTATCCTTTGGTGTCACAGCTTGTCTTTACTTGCCATACAAATTGTTCGGAGTCCTATTACTTTATCGCACTTTGCTCCCTTTCTTTCTGTAGTTGAGGAAATCTTAGACTCCTTTGGACTTTTTTGTTAACTTACTTTTCTTGTTTGTTTATTTTGTAAAGAAAGAAATAAAAAGAACTCTAAGAGAAATTAATCCATATATCTCATAATAAAACTTTGCAAACTATGCAGATCTTACTTTCTTTTATTGGACCTTACCTTTAAAATTATCACTCAACAGTTTTTTAAGTATTTTGTCGACCTTATCAGGACTAAGAACATTTTCATTTCCTGTTATTTATTTTCACAAAAATGGGGGGAATATGTGTCATTAATTTCTTTTGTGTTAGATATGCATTTATTAAAGGTTTTCGGCAGATCGTATCCAGACTATATTTTTCAGCTAATTGAACAGTAGTGCTTTGGCTACACTTTAGCAAATTGCTTTAGAAGGCAATCCAGACTACTTTAACCATACGTAGATTACGTCTCCAGTCCAGATATCGCAAGAATCGGGTCTATGCTAATGACTATTCTACATTCCACTTAAATGCATTTGTTTGCCCTAATCATCATTTTGTTTCAGCGCCTCCATTTCTCCTTCATTTGCACCTTTCTCTCTCTCTCTCTCTGGGGGCGTGCACACACACACCCCTCTCCTGTGTATTGCCTTCTTTTACATCCTTTTCTGCATTCACTCCTTCGTAAAGTCCTATCGTTAAATCCTAGGTTGGCAATCACAGGACAACTTCTACACTGTTTTTTCCTGATCTAGAAAAGGAAAATCATTGCAGGCAATCATTTTTGTTATCTCTGTCTTACTTTTTTACCAATCTCAGGAAGAGTCCGCCATGATTTTTTAGAGAACTTGAAGCGTTTCTCTCAGATTTTACTTCCATTTCTGTTAGAGAAACAAAAGGAAACTTAAGTATTTTTGAAGTCCTACTTCTATATCGGTTATCCTTCAGTTCAGGATTGATGGCTAAAAGAAGTAGAAATGGTTTTATACTTGCCCCTCTGTCTTTTATTTCCCCAATTATTGTTACTCTTTCTTTTACATCTGCTTTTATAGACTGATTATTTGACTCGCACAAAATTGTTGCTTGGGCTACTGTTTAAGTCATTATTTTTATGCGAAGCCTAGTGGTATAAACTTTTTCCTGAACTTGTTATGCCGTTGTTGCTAATGAGCTGTTGTTCAGAATACACAAATCTGATATTGGTTTGTGTTTTATTAGTTTGTATAATTACAGCTGTAAATTACATCACAAAAGTCATTGGTTGGTGATGAATCAAGTGTAATCAACCCAATAGTTGAAAGGTGAAGCAATGTCCAATTAACTGTTTGGTCTCTTCTCCTAAGGGCTTTTGCTATTTAAATAATTCCTTTTCCCATGCACCATTCCCGTGTACTTTATTTGTTTTTGGTGGTTGAGAAGAACCAGTGCTTTCCCATCCTGGCTCTCCTCAAAAGCAATAACTAAGGGTGCAATTATTCTAGTTATAACTCTATTTTGATTCTTCTGGTGCTCTTAACAGTCAACACTTCCTGCTTTGGAAATTATAACTCTTGTTAGATTCACCAGACAATCAAAAATGCTTATTGTCGGAATGGTAAATTGTGTCACGATAGGATTTGGTAAAAAAGGAACTGATGAGGAACTTCCAAGTCAGTCTCTCTCAATGGAACACCCACGCACATGTCAAAAAAGAAAAAGTAAAAAAGTAGCTGCTGCACTTGATTCAGCTGTTCTGCTACGACGTTCTGCTCGCCTCCGTGGACTGTCAAAAAAAAGGAATGGCAAATCAGATGGAAAGTTAAACTCAGTTGAGTTTGACTGCTACCTGGAGTAAGTTTGTGGGTTCTGTGTGCTAAATCATGCAAGTATATTTATGTTTGCCAGTTTCTGTTTTGAGCATAACTTCTTGGGATTATGTAGGAACATATGGAGGGAACTACCAGAGGATAAGAAAAGTACATTTGCATACCTTGAGTCCATGTGGTTTTATTTATACACAACCAAACTATTCAAGGCTAAGGTGTTGAGGTGGATCAAGGGGCTAGACATATTCTTGAAAAAATATGTTTTTTTTCCCATCGTTCTCTGGTATGTGTTTCTGATTTGTTATCTGGTTATGCCAAAGTTACATATAATTTTTTTGGTTGTGCTTTGTATACTGAGATGTTATTTATCAGGGATCATTGGTGTCTTTTGATCTTTTGCAATCTCGGCGGAAGTTTAGAGTCGGAATCCAAAACTCCCTGTATGTTGTTACTGGATTCACTGCATATGGCAGGACCCTCGCCATATGAACCTGTGATAAGAAAGTGTTAGAATACTAATGTAAATAGGAGTAAATAAATAACCCTAATCCAATATATATTAGGAGTAGGACATGTTGTGTGTGTATATATATAGGGCTTATTGTAACATATGAATTACATCAATAATATATTTTCTCCCGTGCTTTCTCACATGGTATCAGAGCAATTGTGAGAGATCTATTGCTGTGCATAAATTCCAGCAATTCCGGGAAGAGAAATCAGTCACCGGAACCCTTTTTCCGGCGACTTTTTCAAGCCTGTTTGCGTCTGCTTTGTTTTTGTAAGTGTTGTGCAAAATCCAACACTACCACAAGAGTCGCCACTGTCCGGCGACCAAACCCCAGAAAAATCTCCGGCAAACAGTTGCACACGCGCCCCCACGCGCCACCAGAGTTCACGCGCGTGAACCCACGCGCCGGCGCGTGAGACCACTTCCGGTCAGTTTTTGGCTTCGCTCCTTCAGGACAGTTGGATCGCCCAGTAATTCCGAGCCTGTCCATATTTTTATTTTTTAATTCCGACCACTTTGAGTTTTTTCCGGCAGCTACAGTACTTTTCCGGCAAACACAGTGTTTTCTTCATCTGTTTCAGAGAATTTTCAGTTGATTCTTGTTGTTATTTGGTGATAATCCAACCATGTCTTTGGGAGTCGATGCTTTCGGGTCTAGAAACCCGGGTTCTGGCAGTTCCGGTGTTATGATTACCTCAGAACCTTTAATCGGAGGTTCAAACTACTTAGCTTGGGCTTCATCGGTCGAGTTGTGGTGTAAAGGTCAAGGAGTTCAAGATCATTTAACAAAAAAGGCTAGCGAAGGTGATGAAAAGACCAAAATGCAGTGGGAGAAGGTCGATGCTCAGTTATGTAGTATCCTGTGGCGATCTATTGATTCCAAATTGATGCCCTTGTTCCGTCCATTCCAGACATGTTATTTAGTTTGGGAAAAGGCTCGTAATCTATACACTAATGACATATCTCGTTTCTATGATGTAATATCGCGAATGACAAGCTTGAAGAAACAGGAATTGGATATGTCTACTTACTTGGGACAAGTTCAGGCAGTCATGGAAGAATTTGAGACATTGATGCCAGTTTCTGCTAGTATTGAAAAGCAACAAGAGCAACGACAGAAGATGTTTCTAGTTCTTACACTCGCTGGACTCCCTAATGACCTTGATTCAGTACGTGACCAGATTTTGGCTAGTCCGACCGTCCCCACAGTTGATGAATTATTCTCTCGATTACTTCGCCTTGCTGCAGCACCTAGTCACCCAGCGAGCTCATCACAGGCACTTGACTCATCTGTCCTCGTATCTCAATCAGTGGACAATCGGGCATCTCATACTATGGAGAATAGACGAGGAGGAGGTCGTTTTGGAAGATCTAGACCCAAGTGCTCTTATTGTCATAAACTTGGACACACTCGTGATGTATGCTATTCTCTACATGGCCGCCCACCCAAAAATGCTTATGTTGCTCAGACTGAGACCACAGGTAACCAGGGATTTTCTTTATCTGAAGGGGAGTATAATGAGTTCCTTCGGTATCAAGCAAGTAAGCAGACATCTCCACAAGTAGCTTCTATCGCTCAGACTAATACTTCTGTTGCTGGTAATTCTTTTGCTTGTGTTTCCCAGTCTAGTCCTCCTGAACAATGGGTTGTGGACTCAGCCGCTTCTGATCATATCTCTGGTAATAAATCACTTTTGTCAAATATTGCGTATTCACAGTCTCTTCCCTCTGTTACTTTAGCCAATGGGTCTCAAACTAAAGCAAAAGGAGTTGGACAAGCAAATCCCCTACCTTCCGTCACTCTAGATTCCGTTCTCTATGTCCCTGGTTGTCCTTTTAATCTTGCATCTGTTAGTCGTTTGACTCGTGCCCTCCATTGTGGTATATATTTTATTGATGATTCTTTTATTATGCAGGACCGCAGTACAGGGCAGACGATTGGAACAGGACTTGAATCAGAAGGGCTTTACTACCTTAACTCCCTAAAAACCTCCAAGGCATGTCTAGTTACAGATCCTCCGGACCTAATTCACAGACGTTTAGGACATCCAAGCTTATCCAAGCTTCAGAAGATGGTGCCTAGTTTGTCTAGTTTATCCATATTAGAGTGTGAGTCATGTCAGCTCGGGAAACATACCCGAGCCCCCTATCCTCGTAGTATTGAGAGTCACGCAGAGTCTATTTTTTCTTTAGTTCATTCTGATATATGGGGTCCTAGTAGAGTCAGTTCAACCTTGGGATTTCGTTATTTTGTTAGTTTCATTGATGATCATTCAAGATGTACTTGGATTTTCTTAATGAAAGATCGTTCTGAGTTGTTTTCTATATTCCAGAATTTTTGTGCTGAAATTAAAAATCAATTTGGTGTCTCTATTCGCACTTTTCGCAGTGATAATGCCTTAGAATATTTATCCACTCAATTTCAGCAGTTTATGACTTCTCAAGGAATTATTCATCAGACCTCTTGTCCTTATACCCCTCAGCAAAATGGGGTTGCAGAGAGAAAGAATAG
The DNA here is from genome assembly GCA_026770625.1 of Nicotiana glauca. Taxonomy (NCBI): domain Eukaryota; kingdom Viridiplantae; phylum Streptophyta; class Magnoliopsida; order Solanales; family Solanaceae; genus Nicotiana; species Nicotiana glauca. The sequence goes on from MU725621.1 coordinate 66,182, forward strand.
GCACATCATTGAGACTGCTCGCACACTTCTCATTGAATCTCATGTTCCGCTGTGTTTTTGGGGCGATGCAGTTCTCACCGCTTGTTATTTAGTTAATCGGATGCCTTCCTCTCCCATCCAGAATCAGATACCGTATGCAGTATTGTTTCCCCAATCACCCGTATACTCTGTTCCCCCTCGTGTTTTTGGGAGCACTTGTTTCGTTCATAACTTAGCCCCTGGAAAAGATAAGTTAGCTCCTCGTGCTCTCAAGTGTGTCTTCCTTGGTTATTCTCGTGTTCAAAAGGGATATCGTTGTTACTCACTTGATCTTCGTAGGTACTTTATGTCCTCTGACGTCACATTTTTTGAGTCTAAACCTTTCTTTACCTCTTCTGACCATTCTGACCCCCTTGATATATCTGCGGTCTTACCTATTCCGACCTTTAAGGAGTCTACTATAGCTCCTCCTTCTTCTTCCGCCACAGAAGTCTTACTTGAGTCTCCTATAGCTCCTCCTTCATCTTCCGCTATAGAAATCTTATCCATTCCAACCGTTGAGGAGTCTTGTGTGGCTCCTCCTAGACTCCCTGCCACAGGAACACCACTTTTGACATATCATCGTCGTCCGAGCCCAGCATCAGGCCCAACTGATTCACGTCCTGCACCTGACCCTGCTAATACTGCGGACTTGTCTCCTCTTAATCAACCAATTGCACTTCGGAAAGGTATACGAACCACCCTTAATCCTAATCCCCATTATGTCGGTTTGAGTTATCATCGTTTGTCATCACCCTATTATGCTTTTCTATCTTCTTTGTCCTATGTTTCCATCCCTAAGTCAACAGGTGAAGCATTGTCTCATCCAGGATGGCGACAGGCTATGATTGACGAGATGTCTGCTTTACATACGAGTGGTACTTGGGAGCTCGTCCCTCTTCCTTCAGGTAAATCTACTGTCGGTTGTCGTTGGGTGTATGCAGTCAAAGTTGGTCCGGATGGTAAGATTGATCGTCTAAAGGCTCGTCTTGTTGCCAAAGGATATACTCAGATATTTGGGCTCGATTACAGTGATACCTTCTCTCCTGTGGCTAAGATAGCATCAGTCCGCCTTTTTCTATCCATGGCTGCTGTTCGCCATTGGCCTCTCTATCAGCTGGACATTAAGAATGCTTTTTTACACGGTGACCTTGAGGATGAAGTTTATATGGAGCAACCACCTGGGTTTGTTGCTCAGGGGGAGTCTCGTGGCCTTGTATGTCGTTTGCGTCGGTCACTTTATGGTCTAAAGCAGTCTCCTCGAGCCTGGTTTGGTAAATTCAGCACAGTTATCCGGGAATTTGGCATGATTCAGAGTGAAGCTGATCACTCTGTATTCTATCGGCATTCTGCCTCGAGTCTCTGTATTTATCTGGTGGTCTATGTTGACGACATTGTTATTACCGGCAATGACCAGGATGGTATTACTAAATTGAAGCAACATCTCTTGCAACACTTTCAGACTAAGGATCTGGGCAAACTAAAGTATTTTCTGGGTATTGAGGTTGCTCAGTCTAGTTCAGGTGTTGTGATCTCACAACGAAAGTATGCCTTAGATATTCTTGAAGAGACAGGAATGACAGGTTGTAGACCAGTTGGCACCCCGATGGATCCAAATTCTAAACTTATGCCAGGACAGGGGGAGCCTCTTAGCGATCCTGCAAGATATAGACGATTGGTTGGTAAATTAAATTACCTTACAGTGACAAGACCTGACATTTCCTTTTCTGTGAGTGTTGTGAGTCAGTTTATGGATTCTCCGTGTGATAGTCATTGGGATGCAGTTGTTCGCATTCTTCGGTATATAAAATCAGCTCCAGGCAAAGGTTTATTGTTTGAGGATAGAGGCCATGAGCAGATCGTTGGATACTCAGATGCTGATTGGGCAGGATCACCTTCTGATAGACGTTCTACGTCTGGGTATTGTGTCTTGGTAGGAGGAAATTTGGTGTCCTGGAAGAGCAAGAAACAGAATGTGGTTGCTCGGTCTAGTGCAGAAGCAGAATATCGAGCGATGGCTATGGCGACATGTGAGCTAATTTGGATCAAACAGTTGCTCAAGGAGTTGAAATTTGGTGAGATTAGTCAGATGGGACTTGTTTGTGATAATCAAGCTGCTCTTCATATTGCGTCAAATCCAGTGTTCCATGAGAGAACTAAACACATTGAGATTGACTGTCACTTTGTTAGAGAAAAGATACTCTCGGGAGATATTGCTACAAAGTTTGTGAAGTCGAATGATCAGCTTGCAGATATTTTCACCAAGTCCCTCACTGGTCCTCGTATTAACTACATATGTAACAAACTTGGTACATATGATTTATATGCACCAGCTTGAGGGGGAGTGTTAGAATACTAATGTAAATAAGAGTAAATAAATAACCCTAATCCAATATATATTAGGAGTAGGACATGTTTTGTGTGTATATATATAGGGCTTATTGTAACATATGAATTACATCAATAATATATTTTCTCCCGTGCTTTCTCACAGAAAGTATTTTCCTCGATGAACATACTACCTTATGATTTTTGTTTTTCTAGTTAATTGACTTGTATGCTTTGTTTTGTTTGATTTGTAGATTTGTTTTGGACATTTTCAAAAATGAAGAGAGGCCAGAGAGCCAGCAGCTGATTAAGAAAATCAAGTTATTGATTCCTAAGGTCACAATACTTTTCACTGATGTTTCTGATGTTACTTACTAATGGTTTCTCATTTAACATGACTTGAAAATTTTCAGGTGCCGCAGCAGACAAATGGTACGGACTGCGGTAAGTTTGCTTTGTACTACATTAGCCTTTTCCTAGAGAGCGCTCCGGAAAACTTTAGCATTTCTGAAGGCTACCCTTACTTTGTGAGTCCTTTGGCAAACTATATCTATCATTTTATTATCAAGAAATCCTCTAATCCTCATAGTTCTTTCTGCTTTGTAGATGAAGAGAGACTGGTTTACTCCTGACCAGTTAGAAAGCTTTTGGCTGGAATTGCCAACTCTGACCAAGGATTCTTCTGAAGACATGGAGAACGCAGCAGTCTCTGGTGAAAGCGTCTCAGGTTCTGAGGATGCTATTATATATCTGGGTAAGAAGTAAAATAGAGAGATATATTGATACAATTGGAAGGACAAGTAACTATGGGTCATTGGGATATTTAAGTTTGTCTCTTTTATTCTATATTTGCTCTTTTTTTATATATATATTTTTTGTGCTCAAGGGAAAAAAGGTCAAAATGAGGACTTCTACAGTTTTTGCACTAGAAACAGAAAACAATTTCTATTAGTCTTGCTCGACTTTGTTTGACCTTATAGCTGAATGCAAATTGAAGTGTGTGTATCTATGTGTTCAGGGAATTGCTAGTGTGTTGTGTTTTGCTAACCTGCAGGCATGGCTGTAGTAAGCTAGAAATGCCTTCATCTTTCTTCTCTTTTAATACTCATGTCTACACCTTTAAAACATGTTAAAAACGGGATTCTAAGTAATTTTTTTCTCATTCTCTTCTTCTTTCCAGCTTTGTTTCATTCTCTTCCTCTTGTTATTTCCTTCTATTCATTCATCTTTTGATCAGAGCGTTTAGAAGCTGAGAAGTTCCTCTTCTTTTTGGGATACATTGGCTACACTTTGATGTCCTCTCTTTCATTCTAGGTGCTTTTCATTCCCTTCTTAATTTCAAGCAGTTTAACTCATACATAGGTCAGTTTTGCTTTCTTGCACAGCGTGCTCCATCTTATAGCATATTTGGCTGTGCTTTTAAAATCAGCTTATATTGAAAAGTTCTTTTTTTACAAGTAATTTTTTTTTAAAGTTTTTTTTTCTGGTTAGAAGTAGTTTTTGTTTGGTTAGTCAACTTGAAAAGCACTTTTGAGCAACAATTAGTATTTGGGCAAACTTTTAAAAACTCCTTCTAAGTGTATTTTTTTCAAAGTACTTTTCAAAAAAGTGCTTTTGGGGAGAAGTTACGTTTTTCTACTTCTCAAAAACTGCTTCTACTTTTACACAAAAGCACCTTCTTCAATCTAAAAGCTTGCCGGATGCTTTAACTTGAAAAAAAAAAACTTTTGAGAAAAAGAAAATATTTTTGGCGAAAAAAAGTATGGCCACACAAGCTATTTAGTCTCCTTGGCAAGTGCTCTCCAAGCCTTGGAATGGATTGCGTCTTCTACATCTACACATCTTCTTGTCTTCTGCATAAATCATCATGGAGTATGCTATTAGTTAAATAAAAGCTTCGAGCAAAGGTTTGCATTCATATTATTTGTCAAACATAAACCTAAATCAAAGGTATTCTTGTATACTGATAGTATACTATTTGTTAGTAAAAGATTGGTAAGTAGCCACTTTAGGTCAGCTATTAGAGTTTAGCCATATCTTAAATTGTATTGGTAAAATAGTAACTCATTGATGCGGAAATATAAGTCTGGAGAAAAATAGCCCTATTTAAAACACGGAAGAGCTCTAGGAATGATTGCTGAACTTTGAATATTTATAAGTTCAAAATCAAGAAATTATTTCCGGAGTTCGAATGATGTGAAGCAGTAACTCTCAATTATCGAAGTATAATGTGAATTCAAAAGCCATAAATCGTTCCTGGATTTTTTTTGGATTTGCACTTATTGTGATATGCCCATGTGGAGGATGTGTACAACTGGCTGCCAGCTAGATGCCAACTAAGGTGTCTTAAATTAGTTGTAAAATATAATTAGTTGTGATTACGCGGTTAGGATTTTGTATATAAATATCTGTTAGTGGTAATGAAACAGTAGACTTCCACTTCCTTCTTTTCTTCTGCAATTCATTTCCCTTCTCTTCTACTTAGAACATTCTAGATCATTGATGCTTAGAATTCATGGAGTAATTACAGTATTTTGGCATGGTATCAGAGCCAAGCTCATCTCAATTATTGTTACCGATGTTGGGCCCCCATTTATGTTGTCTACGCTCCAGAGGCCTGGGTGTGAGGGGGGTGTTGAGTTATCCCACACCGGAGGGATTTGAGGTCTTTGGTCTCCTTATATGGCTTGGGGAATCCTTACCTCACAAGCTAGCTTTTGGGGTTGAGTTAGGCTCAATGTCAATTCTTATCATGTTATCAGAGTCATTGAAGGTGATATTGATGGGCAGAGTGGTTCTAGTGCAGAACAGGTACCCTTAACTACCGATGAAGAGCAAATGCTGACAGATACGGGTGCAGCCTCATCTCTTGAGGAGTTGCAGGTTGAGGAGGGTGTAATGATACATGATCAACCTACAACTCTCAAGAGTTCTACTAGAACAAGTAAACAACCTATATGGATGAAGGATTGTGTGATTCAAGGTGACAAGACTAGGACCAAACATCCCATCTCCAATCATCTGTCTTATGACAAGGTTACACCAACTTATCAAAGCTATCTTGCCAAGTTCTCCACCTTAATTGAACCTCAGACCTTTAAGGAATCAGTTAAGGATGAATGATGGGTAGAAGCTATGAAGCAGGAGATTAAGCCTTGGAAGAAAACAAGACCTGGGAGGTAGTAACACTTCCTAAGGGCAAGAATACAATTGGTTCTAAGTGGGTATATAAAATCAAATACCAGGCCAATGGTGAGGTTGAAAGATTTAAGCCAAGGCTAGTTTCAAAAGGGTACAACCGAAGAGAGGGATTGGATTATCATGACACCTTCTCCCCTGTGGTCAAGATGGTCACAGTAAGGGCAATGACTGCATTGGCTGTCTCCAAGGGCTGGGATATGCATCAAATGGATGTGTATAATGCATTTTTGCAAGGTTATATGTATGAAGAGGTTTACATGGAAACGCCAGAAAGATTCAGGAGACAGAGGGAGCAGAAGTTTTGTAGGTTGCTTAAGTCCTTATATGGACTAAACCAGGCATCCAGGTAGTGGAACATTAAACTAACTGATGCACTAGTAGAAGCAGGCTTCATGCAGAGCAGCTATGAATATTCATTGTTCACCTTAAAAAGGGGACAAGATGTGGTGATTGTTCTGGTGTATGTGGATGATTTACTTATCACTGGAAGCAGCACTGAAATGATTGATGAGGCTAAAGGACTGTCGCACAGAAAATTCTAACTGAAAGGTTTGGGAGAGCTAAGGTATTTCCTGGGCATTAAAGTCTTGAGGTCTAAGTCAGGTGTCATCATAAATCAAAGGAAGTATGTGTTGGAGCTGGTTTCTGATCTAGGCCTAAGTGGTGCTAGGGTAGTCAACACGCATTTGGAAAGCAATCTGAAGCTAACAACTGTGGAGTATGATGAGGCAGTTGGAGTCAAATGTGATGGAATACTGGAAGACATCAACAAATACCAGAGGTTGATTGGGAGACTAATGTATGTCACTATCACAAAACCTGATATCAACTTTGCAGTCCAAACACTCAGCCCGTTCAAGCAAGCACCAAAGCAGTCACACTGAGGGGCTGCAACAAGGCTGGTTAGGTATCTAAGAGGCACAACAGGTCAAGGAATTTGGCTGCAAGCTACAGAAGTCAATGAGTTGACCTATTTGTGTGATTCAGATTGGGCATGATGCCCAAACACAAGAAGGTCAGTAACAGGATATGTCGTGAAACTTGGGGACTCTTTGATCTCTTGGAAGTCAAAGAAGCAACAGACAATATCTAGAAGTTCAGGAGAGGCAGAATACAGGAGCATGGCATTAAGAGTGGCAGAAATCACTTGGTTGTTGGGGCTATGCAAAGAGCTAGGCATTGGAACTAGAGAGCTAGTAATAGTGCACAATGGCACCAAGGCTGCTATGCAAATTGCAGCTAATCCAATTTCTCATGAACGAACGAAACATATAGAGATTGATTGTCATTTCATTAGAGACAAGATTAAGTGTGGAATGATCAGGCCTGTGTATGTTCTAGAAAAGATCAATTAGCATATCTCTTGACAAAAGGATTAAGTCATGCAGCACATGTCCATCTATTGAGCAAGCTGGGAGTGTTGAACATTTTTCACCCTCCAGTGTGAGGGGAAGTATTGTGATATGCCCATGTGAAGGCTTTGTACAGCTGGCTGCCAGCTAGATTCTAACTAAGGTGTCTTAAGTTAGTTGTAATTAGTTGTGATTAGGCGGTTAGGATTTTGTATATAAATATCTGTTAGTGGCAATAAAACAGTAGACTTCCACTTTCTTTTTTTCTTCTGCAGTTCATTTCCGTTATTTTCTCCTTAGAACATTCTAGATCATTGATGCTCAGGATTCATGGAGTAATTTCAGTATTTTGGCACTAGTAAAGGTTCAAAATCAAATAATTGTTTCTGGAGTTTGAAATTCTCTATATATGTGAACCTCAACATTGTATGTTAGAGCTTGGAGGTTTTAAGAGTGAAACTCTAGTACACGATGCTGGAATGAGCTCTCTCATATATCCTCTAGTTCCATGGATTCAAGGCAGATCGAGCATCCCTTCTGCATTCGTCTCCACAACCAAGGATTTTTCTTGTTAATTTTTCGATGAGGAATCCATCTACAGTTAGGTTTCAATTTTTGTTTCATTAATCTCGTTACATAAGCTTCTTCTCTGCTTTTCTATAGACTCTGCAGTTCATCAGGCTGTTATGTGTGTGGCAACCAGAGGCGGACTAAGATTTGAAGCTGATGCGTGCCACAATTTTCTTTAATGTATATCTTGTACCTAATATAGAGTTTGTTAGGAATGTGTATTCGGTTTAGGTTTTTTTTTTCTTCTTTATTCGGATTAGCTTAATAGGTATTTTTATTTGCAAATATGAGAATTACATCTCAAATATCAAGAAACAAATGTAATTAGCATTTTAAATGAGGAATCAACCTTTATTATAAATAACACAAGTAAAATTAATATCTTCACTAGGGGAATTATATCTTTTTCTATATAATAAAAATAAATTTGCACAAATAAAATAACATCTTCTTAAGTAAATTACACCAACTAGAATAAGAAAAAAAATCTTCAACAGATAAATTATATATAAATCATAAGTAAATGTAGAATTAGATAAATTATATGTTTCAAAATTAAAATCATAAATCTCATATTTTTTCTAAGCAATGATTACGTAATTTTTCATCACAATTTAATAGGAAAGGGATTTCACTTGTATTTGACAATCATAGAATAGCATAAGTTTTTATGATACAACTAAAAATAAACTATAAATATTAAATTGATCTCAATTCGAAATTCCCATCAAGATCCAAGATTTTCAATTTTGGAAGAAGAAAACTCACAGATTTGAGATTAAGAAAGATACTTATTTATGAAATTTATAATTTTTGAGTATTCTCGCTAGAGGTCTAAAATAAAGGAAGAAAAATAAAAGAGCTAATAAAGAGACAAATTAGGAAATTGAGAGGTAGCCGAAAAGAAAAATAACTGGGACAAAAGAAATAAAAGGCAGAAAGAAATTGGGGCGTCGGACACGGTTAAAGTCTACCAGATATGGCACCTTTGTCAAGTTTAATACCGTAGGCGGCAAGCCCAGCTTAAGAAAATTTCAACTTAAGAATCTAACAATATCACCAACCTGGCAGGTGTTATGCCACCCTCACCCCAAAGGGTGGATCCGCCCTGGTGGCCATTGTTGTGTATATATATATATGAGTAACTTTGTATAAGTAAAATCCAGGAGTCGTTCGTAGAGTTTGAACTATTAAAGGTTCGAACTCTAAGAATCGTTCCTAGAGTTCGAACTATAGGAACCAAAAACCAGTACCGTTACTAGGAATAGTTCTTGGAGTTTGCATTAGTAAAGGTTCAAAATCAGAATTGTGGTTTTAAAATTCAGCGAATTTTTGAATTCCAGCACAATTACTGGTTTCACTTTTCAAATCGTCGAACTTCATTACTGGCTGGAGTTTATTCTATGTTTTAATTGGGGACGAAAATGTTAACTTCGTCGAATCAGTGACTACCTTACTAATCCATTCAAAAAGCTGGCTATACTCTAATGGCCGAACCAAAATGGCTAACCTAATTAAGTTTTACATATCAAAAGTGTACGGGTAAACTAAAATATTTTGAAATTATTTTATGAACATATTTTTAAAAGGAAAATCATATCTATTTAACTAAATTAATTTTGATGTGATATTTTGTTAAAATTATTTCATATACATAAAAAAAATTACTCCTTTTGTTCTATTTTCTATGACATACTTTTCTTAGTAGTACATTCTAAATAAATATGTTTATGTATTTGAAAATAATTTAATTTTACACTTTTTGTTTTATCTGTTTTACCTTTATTAGGAAGTTTTTGTAGCCATATATACAAATTTTTTACACCTTTATGCTTTTAAGATTACAAGTTTCAAAAATCGTATTTATTTAAACCTTGATTGCATCACCTAAATTGAAATGGACAGAATATCACATAAAACATTGCAATAGATAATTGAAACAAAGAAAGTTTTAATGACTAATTTTTGTGTAATAATCCAGAGTGAAAAAAGAATCTCCAAACTCCTCCAATTTGTCAAATGATAATAAAAAAATTCAACAAATTATATTTTGTTGGAATCACTGTGTTCAAAATCAGAAAATCAGAGAAGCAGAGAAATGTTAGTTTAATAAACAAACCAGAAAAACTAATTCCGAGCCCACAAGTTGCTTGTGTGTCCTTAAGGAATTTAATCCCCTCACTGTTGCCTAAGGTTTTGGATTAATTCCTCCCAGGATAGAATGAAATAACTATTCTGCAATACTGGCAATCGAAACTACAGAATCTCAGCGAACTCAACAAACGGAGCAAATCACAGTTGACACTTACGTTTATTTGAAAAATAATGCAACAATATAAAAAAGAGGGGAGAAATTTTCAGATTTTTCATGTCTGATTTCATATCTAAAAAATGAGGGCAAGCCTCTAAATTTATAGACAAAGGAAGGGTGATATGGAGAGGTGCAATCTAAAAGGTGACTCTTCCATTTCCCATTCACACCCCTTAATAAAAACGCAACAATCCCCCACATGAATGGGGAATGGACATATGTGAAAAAACATGCATGAAAATACTGTGTGATTCGCAAGTAGGATTAATCGCATCTGGATAAGTAGGTTTCCCTTTGAACTTTCCGTAGTGAACTTATGTCGGATATACTCGGTCAATCAGTAGAATTGATATCTTTGAACCGTCGAGCTTTGGTGTATACCTAGATAACCATAAGTCACACAATTAACCCTTAACCGTCTTTGGTTCTCATTGTTGTGTTCGTTTCAGCCATGAACACCACCTGGTTCATAAGTGCGTAGAGAAATGGCCTTACAGAATTCTCCTTGAAGCGGCTTACACTTCACACTTACATATGTGATTCCTAAACGTGTTATCCCGTAGATACACTATTTGATATACCCTGTACCAAACTTAGAAACCATTAAAAAATGTCTTAACATTTTATCCTTGTTACTGAACATTGTCTTCATCACGAGAATAGACTAAAATATTATATTTGACAATGGTGAACCGGTCATGCATAACTTTATTTGTGCTCCTTGAACCTAGATCTCGGACCTCCAAAATTCTAGGTAGAGTTACCGCCATGATGACTTGTCCTCGGCCATAGTCCCATTCCCTTAGATGATTTCTCAACTCCCTCTCTAGTTAGGCCTTTTGTAAGCGGATCCGCCACATTATCCTTTGATTTTACATAACCACTTGTGATAATTCCACTAGAAAGTAGTTGTCTAACAGTTCTATGTATGCGTCTTATGTGACGAGACTTTCCGTTATACATAACGCTCCCAGTCCTTCCTATTGTCGCTTGATTATCATAATCTATACGTATAGGTGCCAAAGATTTGGGCAAAAATAGAATATCTTTCAAGAAATTCCGGAGCCATTCAGCTTCTTCACCGGCCTTATATAAGGCTATAAACTCAGTCTCCACTGTAGCTCGATCAATGCACATTTGTTTGGACGATTTTCAATACATCGCTCATCCACCGACTATTTAGAAGTGATTGAACTGGTGATCTAATTTTCATCACTATCCCCCTCTATTATCGCGAGATACTTATTGTAGCGCAAAGCATAATTTGGTGTATATTTCAAATACTTCAAAACTCGTTTCATTGTTATGAAAGTTCAATGCAAACTTTCTTATATCGTAGACTAATACGTCCCGGCTTTTAATTGCATGTCATATTATTGACTACACTTAATGTAGTAATAGTATATTATAACAACAGCTGGAATGATTGGCATCAGTTGTGAC